>BPUM01000380.1:0-67790 GCA_020521455.1 Prunus kanzakura
CGTCAAATTTCACTTACAGCAACACTAGATAGGCATCGGTAGAGAGGGAAATCGATGCTATTAGCAGATTAGGCATCAATTTCGTAAATAACGATACTAAAAAGGTATAAAGACATCAACCCGCATTTTTGTTTATTTATGACGATGGCTTTATTCCCCTTTAGCATCATCTGTATAAATATAGATGCCTAAAGTGATTAGTTTTTATTTTATTTTTAAGAGGGTCATTTTTTGGTAATATATCTCTGATGCCTAAAGTCTGAGTCAACGCCCTAACCCAAAATTTTTACTCTCCCTCTCAAACTCTCTCTGAAACTTCAGCTCCCTCTCAAACTCTTGCCCCAATTCGTCTAACTCCCTCTCATATTTTTGGCTAAAAATTAAACTCCCTCTCTTCTCTCTCACGATACCCAGTCAGAGTCACTCTCTCATCCTTCTTCTCACCTCCAAAGTCCCCTCTCTTCTCTCTCGCGATACCCACAGTCAGCCTAAACCTTCTCTCACTATACCCACAGTCACAGTCACAGTCTCTCTCTCATTCCTCTCACCGTCAGCATCTCTCTTCTTCACTGATTTCTTCTATGTCCTCCATCTATGCCGTCATCTATTCCTAAACCCTAAAAGAGAGAGCCATAGATGTCCTCCTCGTCGTCGAGAAGAGCCATCGCAGTCCCTTCGTTTACCTCCGTTGTCGTCGTCCTCCAGGTGAGATTATCAGTTAGGGTTTCAATTTATTGGGTAATTTCTCTAATCTTACTCTGCCTTTTTGTGTTAGATGACTTCTTACTAAGCATCCTTCTATTGTGTTTGTGTTAGATGGTTTTGTTGAATACTTAAGCTTTTTGGTACAGGAAATGGCTCCCGCTGCGCCCAAGAGCGGGATCTTCGTTGGTCTGAACAAAGGCCACATTGTCACCAAGCGTGAATTGGCTCCTCGCCCATCTGACCGCAAAGGGGTATGTTTTTGTTTGGTCACTGATTGTTCATACAAGTTTATTTGATTTCTGGGATTGTCTTTATATTCTTTTGTTGTTTGGGTCTTGATTTTGTGATGACGTAATGTGAATAATACTAAAATTTCTATGCTTTGTTGGTTTTGATATTGAAGAAAAGAAGCGAGAGGGTGCATTTCGTGAGGAACCTAATCAGGGAAGTTGCTGGTTTTGCTCCATATGAGAAGAGGATCACTGAGCTTTTGAAGGTTGGTAAGGACAAGCGTGCTCTTAAGGTGGCCAAGAGGAAGTGGGGTACCCACAAGAGAGCTAAGAAGAAGAGATGTCCAACGTCCTCTGCAAGATGAGATGAGATTTTTCTCTTTGCCCCCGCTGTGTGTTTGATATGTTTTCATATGGCTTTTGCATTTTTGTGTTATAGTCAATTTATGAGATTGTTTGTGTTATAGTCAATTTATTTGGTTGTTTTTTTCTTTGCCCTTTATTTCATAAGGAGTTAAACCAGTTACCAGCTTGAGTTAAAGAACCTCATGTTCCAATTTGGATGGCGTAAATGCGCATGAATATTATCAAAGTCAATGTTATGAATTAGTTTTGGTACCATTGCAATCAATATCAAAATTTGTTTGTAATAGAGTGGTTTTTGGTGTCAACTCTGTTTTTGTGTGCCATGTTTGTAACATTTGAGTTAGTTTGCTCGTCCAGCGAATGGAAATTTGTTTCTGATTCTTTTTTCAGCTATTTAATTGGACTAACATATTGTATGATGAGAGTAGCTTGTTTTTGGGGAGCCCAACCTTTCATTTTCACATTGTCTTTGGTGGTTTGATTATGTTATAGGATTTATATGCTGTTTGTGTTGATTGTGGAATTGTTCATGTGCAGGTCTGGTGGAATTGTGTTAATGGTTGAGTTAATTGTTCATAAAGCTTACATTTATTTTAGGTTCTTGGATTAAAGTACTTTCTGGCTAACCCTTATACCTCTTTATTATGTAGGGAGCTGTACAAAAATAACATTCAAGGAACTATTCCAGCTGAGCTTGGTAACTTGAAGAGCCTCATTAGCTTGGACTTATATAACAACAACATATCAGGGACCATTCCTTCTTCATTGGGGAAATTGAAATCACTTGTGTTTTTGTGAGTTGATTAAATTAAGCACTGCACTTTACCTGTGTTATTGGGCTGTTTTTGGCTTAATTTAGTCTATTTTCTTGGACGAGAAATTGGGAGGTTGGTTTTCTGACAACTCCACTTTTGCTTGAATATTGATGGATAACTTACTTGGGATCCTAGATCACAGGTGCAACACCGGAAAATGAATCTGGTAGCTTTTGAATTGTCGCATTTTGCAATTTCTTGAGTGTTACTTAGATTAGGGGACTAATCACTGGCCTTGTATCAATACATGACCTACTGGTCCTCTTTGTGTCTCTGTGTCTCTGTGTCTCTATATATGTATACTGACATAAGAAGCAAATTACCATGAGTATATGGACAAATGAGTTGGGCTATGCACTTTATGCTTCTCATCATTATCAGTCTATTGGAGTAAATTTTTGGAATGATTATTAAATAAATAGAAAGTATAGTTTCTTGGATTTGCACTACATATCTGGAAATGGGTGAAACTTCATCCTCAATGCTATAGGATGTTTGTATAGAGAATAAAGTCGACGAATGGGATTGCTGCTATCTTATTTTGGTTTGCTTAGTGAACATATTTGAATGATTTTTGTCAAACACAAATTGGTCTCTCAGACACTGCTAAATCTTTTTATTATGTTTTTCTTCTTTTTGTTCTCACTTGATATGCTGAGGTTTGGTTGCATATGGTTCACCATTGACTCTTATCTTACTCTTAACAGAAAAATTTGGCTTACTCTCTACTCCATCACATAATCATTTATGAACCTATTTGAAACATGATGTGGGATCCATTTAATGACTTCTTGTTATCTAATTAGATTGGTTGACAAATTCTGTTTTTTTGGTAGTTAGGTCTGTGTTAATATGAACCTTGTGTAATTTTTTTTCACAGCAATGTGCCTCTGTTTTTTTGGTAGTTAGGTCTGTGTCAATTGAGAAAAAATGCTAGCTGTGCTTGTTCAACTCTCTACCCCATCACATGATCATTTAATTGCTAGTTTAAACATGAAGTGGGATCCAATTAATGACTTCTTGTTATCTAATTAGATTGATTGACAAATTAGATTTTCTTGTTCACCAATATGATTTCGTAAATTTGCATATTGGTTCATTTGAAGTGACAACATATCTTATGGAAATTTAGTACCTTGCACTTTTTAAGCTTATGTTCATATTTTGTGTTTACATACTATGTGTTTTTTTTTTCCCAGTATAGAGCTAGAAGGAAGGACACGTACACCCAAATGGAATTGGATGGGGTGTGAGAAGAATTGGCAAGTCATGTCCTAGAATGGATTTTTGATTAAGCTAAACATTCCTTCATTTTACATGTCTTTCTAGCTAGTATTTTGCTTATGCATAGACAAGTATGGATAATTTGTGGTGTAGGGCTGGTAAATTTGTGATTTGTATGTGATAAGTATGGATCATTCAAGTATTTTGCTTATATATATATATATATATATAGACAATTATGGATATATTTAAATTACATGCCTTTCTTAAATACTATTATAGTAACTAAGTAAAGTGTGATGTGAAACAAGCAAAATACTTACCCTTTCCTTGCATAAATGATGCCTATTGTTTATAACAACTTCAGTTTTCCAGAAATAACTGAAGTTGAAAGATAAAAACAACAACCAGACATCTATTATCACTGATGCCTAAAACGAGAAGTAGCATCAACATTTATGTAACCACCAACACTATTGGAGGCTTTTCACGTCCGCAAAATAAAAAAAGCGATGATGTATAACATAATTCACAACACCATTATTTGTTTCTATGATGTTGTAATTGACAATATGCATCAGCATAGTAGATATCACTGATGCTGTTAGACCTCTTTAGCCTCATCCCTTTTAAAACTATTGATGATGTTAGACCTCTTTAGCCTCCTACCTTTTGAAACTACTGATGTTATTTCGGGTTTAGGCGTCAGAAGTCAACCTTTTTTTGGCACTCGGAAATCATTTAGGCATCGGAGATTACCAGATATCCGATGTAGTAAACGATAAACAGCGACGGAGAATATCCGTTGCCTATTACATAGGAATAGGCAACAGGCTTGAATACCACGGTATTTATGTGTAATAGGCAACGGATTTTATCCGTTGCTAAAGCCCTTTTCTGACATAGTGGTTCTTTTTCCAGCCACTCTTCCGGTGGCTCTTCCAGCGGTGTTTGAATTTCTATGACATGGCTGCATGAGTTGACACATAGACTATATGAGCTTGGCATGGGGAATCAGAGATTGGCTTGTGGTGTGGGAGCTAAGTGCTCACAAGTTTAGCATCATAGAGAGATTTGTCTTATGGTACAGGAACATAGGGTCCCATGCTCCTTGAGGCTTGAGGTGTAGAGGAATGTGCTCATCGTCTTGGGTAGAACAGAGTGCTTGAAAAATATATAATTTCTGCATGACCAAAGCAGATGGTGGTTAAAATAATATATGTGTTGCAGCTTGCAAATGAATATAATTAATATTTTTCAATTTTAAATGGATGTCATCCAATGTCATTAAACAATGAATGAATCACACATCAATATTAAAACCAACATAGGTAGCTTTCAGTAATATGCAAGCATGGATTCTTTGGGAATAATTAAAGAATGTGGTGATGCTCGTGCTTTTGGTAGTGTGTAAATGCCTAGTGTTTGTATTCCTATCAAAATGAAAGCCAAGAAATAAGGGAAGTTGCATAGTCCAACTCCACTATGTTGGTATTGGCCTAAAACATGATATATATATATATATATATAAGGAAGGAAATTTATCAGTACATGTTTACATTTCAATAGATGACATGCTCGTGCTATTTTTGCAAGTATAAATGTAATGGCATATGGCATGATAGTATATATTTTATTGTGAAATCTAAAAATGTAGGAAAAAAAGGGATTTTCTTATCTTTTTTGTTGGCCTCCAACAAAGGGCATGTGGATTGTGGAACCGACATTGTCATAGGAAGTCAAGGCATCCTATGGGTAGTGCCAAAGATGGAGGTGATGCAAGCAGGGTTCCGGAGAGGACTTGTTCAATTTTGAGTTGAAGAGCATGCATTGTTTCGTGCAAGATATGGAGCTTTTCTTTTTGTGCTTCAAGATACTTATGGCATATTTTGGCTTCTTCAACTACTGGAACATGTCAGACAGAGAACTAAAAAAAAAAAAGTTCACTTCTCTTTATTAGATGCTTGGCATGTGCTTGGCACAAAGCCCCCAAGTATTTTGGGGTTTGCATGTGTCATTTGCTAAATGACATGAATGATGGATTTGCCAAAGCCCCCGACCCTCTTACAAGATCTTGTCTTGCTTGAGAATGGATATCTAATACACAAACAAAGAGCGCATGTGAGTAATCTATATTATATTTGTTCTGCAAATTAGATAGCCAACAAAAGAAAAAAAAAAAGAAAAAAAGGAAATGTTCTTATCTCACTACTACAAAAATGGGAAAAGACGACCAGAAAAAGACGACGGCATAACATAAAACCGTCGTTGTATTTAAATCGACGACGGTATTAAAAAAAACCGTCGTGGATAAGTGATTTACTGTTCAATATTTTTAAAAGACGACGCATACAAATAAAAAACCGTCGTTTTTTAAAAAAGGATTTCTTCAGAGTTAAAATCTGACCAAAAAACAACGACAGCAGGTATGAATACACTGACGTAGAAAATAAAGACGACAGTTCACCAAAAAACCTGCCGTGTTAACTCCTTACTAAACACGACCAACTGTTCTTAATCCACGTCGTATAATATAGTGGAATCAACGTCTGTATACTACGACGGTGCATTCTCTGTAAACCGCCGACTTATTATTTTGGAGTATACTACGACGGTACCTACAACACTACTGTCGTTTTTATTTACCACGTCCTAAGTTCAAATTACCGTCGTATTTTTTCAATTTATACGTCTGCCCTCTCTGTAAACCGCCGTCTTATGTTTATAGCTTTTTAAAATTAATTAATTTTTCTTTTATTTTGGTAATATCTTTCTTAACACAAAACAAAATTTAATTCTCAATCCTCAACAACATTTTCATCTTAAAAGGCAAATCTCTTCGTGTTAAATATTTACACAATATATGAACACAAATTTGGCAAATACATCGTGGCAAATATATGTTCAACTGTTTCTTCCTCTCATATGCAAGCTGGGCCCTCTCCTTCCTCTTGTTCTCAAGCTCCTGCACAGCCTCGATTCCTGAAAATCAAAATCAAAATCAAAATCAAAATCAACAAAGTGTGAACCCTCACTCCTCGATTCCTGGTTACATTGTAGTCCCCTTTTCCACAGTGATCAACTTCAAAACTCCTGTGTAGGAAGGTGGAACCAGCCTTAGAACCTGTTGTGGGTTGTGCCTTTGGGGTGAAGCTGGGAGTGGGCTTGAGGTTCGGAATGAATAGACACCACCTACTCATTCTGAACCTCAAGCCCACTCCCAGCTACAGCCACCACCTGAGTCCGTCTCTGCGAGCATCAGGAACACCCATGCGGGTTCTCAAGCTGGTTTCACCCTTGCTACACAGGAGGATGTAGCAAACCCATGCTTGGTCTTGTGAGGAATCATTCTGCAACCCTAATTGAAAACTAAGACTTAAAAAACGCGTGAAAAAATCATATTTAAACAAATTATCGAAGTACAACGTCGGTTCTAATTTACATAGCGACGTTATATTTTAATAATCAACGTCAGTTTAGATAAACAAGCGCCGTTATAACTACATCGGAAATCCAAAAGTCATTTGACGCGTATTAAAAATAGAACGACGTCGTTTTCAGAAACCCCAAGTAACCACGTCGGTTTCCTAAAATACACTGTCGTTCTATTTCTAAGTACAACGTCCGTTAAAATAAAAAAAGCGCCGTCATAATTGCATCGAAAATCCAAAAGTCATTTGGCGCGTATTAAAAAGAGAACGACGTCGTTTTCAGAACAAAAGTAACCACGTCGGTTTATTAAAATACACAGTCGTTCAATTTATAAGTACAACGTCTGTTCATAAGAACAAAGCGCGTAATTGAAAAATGAAGACGTGGAATTAATTTTTCACGTCGGTATGAGTAATTAAAACGACGTGGTATTATTGAATATAAGGTCGTTGGGTAAATTGGAAAATGACGATTCATCTTTTTTGAAAAAACATTCGTCGTGTAATTAGTTTTAAAAACGTCGTTTCATTAAAACATACCGTCGTGTAAAGTAATATTATAGGGCGGTGTTAACAATAGCGCCGTATAATGTGTCATACTAGGGCGCATACTATTAATAGCGTCGTCTTTATTAAACGGTTTTTTATTATTTTAAACTTTTCGCCTTCCTGACCCATACTTGCACTATTTCCAAACCCGAGAAAAACTTTCAAGCTTCTCTCATTTTTCATTCTCCAAGAACTGTTTCAAACTTTCAAGCTTATCTCCTCTTCGTCTTCATCTCCTCTTCGTCTTCATCTCTGAACTGAAACACCAAACTCCAGAAGAAAGCTTTCATCGCAAGCAAAGGGTAAGCATTTCTGAAAGGATTTTTGTTCCTGTTTTGCATGCGCATATCATTTTCGTTTTTTTAAATCTTTTTACATATTTTCTTTCCAAGTTTGATAAAATTTGCAGACAAAGACGAAAAGTTTCCAAGTTTGAACACTACTCTGGTTCTTCTACTTCAACTAAATAAGACGACGGTGGCTTGTTATTTACGTGGTTAGATTTAAAGACCACGACGGTTCGCCAGTCACCCTAGCGTCGTGTGAAAGTGTTCTTCTCTGTTTTTTAAAATGAGATCCTGTTTTTTGTTTTTGATTTTTAAGGATATATTCATCGCATGTTTGATTTCTCTGAACAATGGTTTTTGTTTCGAAAATCTTTTTAATTATTTTTCTGCTGAAAATATTTTACGTTGTTCCTAATGTTTTTGTGGTATAGACGACGGTAAATTAATATTTACGTCGTTTTATTTTAATACCACGGCGATTTTTATTATTAACGTCGTTGTAATATTTAATACTCTCTTTTTTGATTATATCATAAGACGTCGGTTGTTTATTATTTACGTCGTCGTAATATTTTATCACGTCGGTTATTAACTACCGTCGTTTAAATTTATTATTACGTCGTTTGTTTTATTCTTACGTCGTTTCAAATATTATAATACGTCGTAGTTTATAAATAATCGTCGTGGTTTTTATTAATTTCACTGATAAATTTTCACTTGCAGGTTTAATTTGTCTGTAACCATGGTTTCTCAATCCCAAAGTAAGGAGTCTGGCTTGAAAAAAAATGAATCCTCGAAGAGGGAGCTTAGTATTGTAAATCCTCAAACCAAGTCCTCGAAGAAGATGAAGTTTGTTTCATCTTCTGAGACAGAACCAGGCAGCACGGCAACTATTTCTGAGGAGCCAAAGTCAGGTCGGGGTATGAGCACAATGCCCCGTGTTGTGCAGAGAAAAATTCAGAAAATCAAGCCTGTTGTTGAGTACAATGAAGAAGGGAAACCATATGGCCGTGCACATAATGAGATGCAGTCCTACATTGGTGTGTTGGCACGCTCCAGAGTCCCACTTGTGGACAAGAAATGGGTTCAAATATCCAAGGATATAAAAGAGCAGATTTGGGAAGCCGTTGACATGGCTTTTGTGGTTGGTAAAGGGGGCAAGCAAATGGTGCTATCTTCTGCCGCCAAGAAATGGAAGGATTTCAAGTCTACACTAACGAGGTTTCATATCCTTCCATTCATCAAGGAGCAGGATAGATTAAGGCAGCCCCCTGAAACATACAAATTCTTAGAGAAAGCTCAATGGGATGCCTTTGTAGCTTCAAGGTTGTCTGAAAAATTTGGGGCTGTGCATTGATGTGATTAATTGCAAGTGGACAATATCGCTCAAATTAATATAGTAGTAAGTAGAGTATCGTTCCAACAGGGATCAAGTAATCTATTAAATACTAGAGTGATTTATATCTAATTATATTTGAATTAAACAAAAAGAGAATTATGATGATTAAAATCTAATTAAGCAAGCAAAATAAATTGAGATTAAGGAAATAATGTAAAAGATGAAAACAAAGATGATAAAGCACTAAGGCACCGATTTCACCTAGCTAATCCCACCCAAATCCTTCTAGCTTGTTAATCCTAATTACCTAACATGTTGATAATCGTTTTCCCTTACCTCACTAATATTCTCTTCCGAGTTATATTAGTTGTATTCCTTACAGTCAACCCACTCTATTCCTAGTTATGGATTTAGATAGCTAAGAACCCATTAAGATTTGTGGAAAACAAAGAAGATTACACAAACCATAACCTAATCTTCCGAGTCGGCTATGTAATTTTTGGTACTTGTTACTAGAAGCTTTTTATTAGGAATCTCCTTCCGGTTTCAACCTAATTCTTCCAATCATGCAATTAGTGGCCAATTAATTGAAAGCATTAAGAACTGTAACAAGCACTCAACATGTATAGATAAATAAAATTAACAATATCAAAGAATTTGAGTATTCATAGCTAGGCTACATCGTAGCCCTAGTAAAAAGAATTAGTTCATGAAGGACTTATTGAGAATCATGATGGTTGATGAAGACATGAATGCCAAGGTTGCACAAGCTCTTTGTATTCTCCTTTGGGTGTTTCGGCTATGAGTATGAATGTGTAGGAATTTGATGGTGGGTAATTCGATCCTTGAACAATGACCTAAACTCCCTATTTATAATACTCCTACAAATCCTACCTATCTAAGGTATAATTACAATTATTATAAAAGTAGGATTCCTTCTAAAATAGGGTCTTCTTTATTTCTCCTTGTTTGACTTGATAAAACTTGAATCGTCTTGAATTAGGAAATTTGACAACATTCCTTGCGACAAAAGGAATGGCTTGGCTTCTTGACTTGATTAATCTCCAATCTTCATCTTCTTGCCCCTTTTTAGCACACTTTCTCATATTTCACAATTCCTTCACAAATCTCACAAAACTAATTAAAACAACCAATTTAATCCAAGGAAATTAACAAATAGATAAGTAAAGGAGGCATAAAATATATATAAAATATAGGCTTATCATGCATGAAGAACAATCACAGAGGAGGGAGAAACTCGAGTACAATCATCGATTGTCTCGAAAAGGATATGTTGGTTTTAAGGAGGACTTGAAGGAAATCATGCCTGGGGTAGATATTGATCGATCTACCTTATGGAAAAAAGCAAGAGAAGACAAACATGGTAACATCCCGGATCCAAAGACTGCAGAGAAAGCAAAATTAATTGTAAGCCTACTCACTCTGTTTTAAAATTTTTATTACGTCTGCTGTTATATTTTTGCGTCGTGTGAAAAGTATTACTACGTCGAAATATTTTAAAACGCGTCGTTAAAGGTCTGAATCTGGAATCCATGCTCTGTTTTTTGTAATTATATCATAAGACGTCGGTGGTTTATTATTGACGTCGTTTAATAAATTAATAACGTCGGTATTTAGTTAGCGTCGTATGAAATACTATATTACGTCGATTGTTATGTTATTGAGTCGTGCGAAATATTATACTACGTCGATTTTTTATAAATAACCGTCGTTTGTTTTCTTATTCTGACTTTTTATTATGTCTTTTTGTTAGGATGATTTGCAAAAGCAAGTCTCTGAAGGCACTCTTTCTCTGTCAGGAACCAATGATGTTTTGACAATGGCTTTGGGTCCCGAGCATCCAGGAAGAGTTAGAGGTGTAGGGGCTGGGGTTTCCCCTAAGCAATACTTCAATTTACCTAGACAACAGAAGGTAAAGTTTGCCGATCAATTGAAGGAAAGTGTAAGACTTGTCCTTCAAGAAGAGACTTTGAAAATGGAGGCTAGATCAAGGGAAGAGAGTTTAAAGATGGAGGCTAGGACCAAGGAATTGGTAGAAGCTGAGAGGGAAAATTTGCTGAGTCAGCTTTCCAAACTCATCCCCAATTTTGATCAAAGCATGCTGAAACTGAATACAATGTCCCAAATCCAAGGGCAAAGTCCTAAAAATCCAATGTCGGACAAAGCAAGCTGCTCAGGGGCACTTGATGTTAGAGCCCTTCAATTTGAGGAGGATACTGCCAAGAATGGGGAAAAGCAGGAAGAAATGGTAACGTTTTTGAACTTTGAATTCTCTGTTTCTCTGTTTATATTTACCGTCGTGTTAAAATTTTACCACGACGCTCTTGTATTAAACCGCCTTCTGTTAACGTTTACCACGACGGTGAATTTATTTGTTTTTAACTTTTTGTACAATGTCATTTATATATTTCTTTATTTCTTAAAACAGAAATCCGGTGAAGTAGAAAAGACAGTAGAAGGAAAGATACTTGAGATAGTTGACCAGGTAAATTCTCATAACTTAGCCTTTTTCATTTTTTTTTTCAATTCTCATTACCGTCGTAATTCTTTATTTAACGTCGTTTAATGAATTTTACACGACTGTAATTATTACATACCGTCGTTTGTTATTGAGTACCACGACGGTTTATTTTAATTTTTTACCACGACGCTCTTGTATTAAACCGCCTTCTGTTAACGTTTACCACGACGGTGAATTTATTTGTTTTTAATTTTTGTACAATGTCATTTATATATTTCTTTATTTCTTAAAACAGAAATCCGGGGAAGTAGAAAAGACAGTAGAAGGAAAGATACTTGAGAGAGTTGAACAGGTAAATTCTCATAACTTAGCCTTTTTCATTTTTTTTTCAATTCTCATTAACGTCGTAATTCTTTATTTAACGTCGTTTAATGAATTTTACATGTCTGTAATTATTACATACCGTCGTTTGTTATTGAGTACCACGACGGTTTATTTTAATTTTTTACCACGACGCTCTTGTATTAAACCGCCTTCTGTTAACGTTTACCACGACGGTGAATTTATTTGTTTTTAATTTTTGTACCATGTCATTTATATATTTCTTTATTTCTTAAAACAGAAATCCGGGGAAGTAGAAAAGAGAGTAGAAGGAAAGATACATGAGATAGTTGAACAGGTAAATTCTCATAACTTAGTTTACAAGTTTAAATTGTTGTACAAGTTTACATAACGTCGTAGTATATGAAATACCACGACGTTTATTATTTACCGTCGTGTAATTAAATATAGACGTCTGTAATTATTTAATAACGTCGTTGTTATGTATTTACCACGTCACTTTATGTTGCTTTATTTGTTCAAACAGAGTACTGAAGTACCAGATTATTCAAAGCTGGAGTTGCCATCTTCTTTACAATCCCTTTGTAGTTATGTTGAATCGACACTAAAGCCTCAGGAGAAGGCTATGTCCTTTACTATTGAGAAGGAGGTGTTTGGCATAGATCGTAACACCTTCGTCTTGCATGAAGATATTACCCAATTTGCTGGTATGGAAGAAATTGGGGCTACTGTCGTTGCAGTATATATGAGGTTTGTCCTTATCAAATATTCATTTGACACTCTCCTTTATGTTTAAAAAAAAAACACTCATGGTTTCAATTCATATATTTAGGTGCCTATTTGATCATCTGATAGCTGCAAATATGGTGAATATGGTTGGCTTTATCGACCCTGCTGCAGTTAGTGCCGACGCTGGTTCATTAACTGACAGATCACGTCTCGTAGCCAATCGACTTCAAAAAACAGATGGTGAACAGATTTTCCTGATGCCTTACAATCCAGGGTTAGTCTCCAAACAAAAAACAGGATTTTGTTTGTATGATGCTCTGCATATAAAACTATATTTAACCTTGATATTTATTTTGTGCAGCCGTCATTGGGTCTTGATCATTGTGAGAGCAAAGAAGGAGACCGTCTATTTTCTGGATCCACTGCCTGGAAATCGTGTTGTGGATGAGGACGGGAAAAACATAGTGAACTCTGCTCTAAAAATGTATAATACACACATAGGCAGAGTAGGCCGTAAAACACCTCTTTGGAAAACTCTGCCCGGCACTCCAAAGCAACCAAGCAGTGTAGAATGTGGGTATTATGTCATGCGCTTTATGAGAGACATCATAAAGGATACTTCCCTGGATTTTGAGAGGACGGTAAGAAGAAAATTTTCAGATTTATTTTTTATGTCGATTTTTATATTATCAACGACGGTAGATTAAAAATACCGTCGTTGAATATATATCCTACGTCGGTAAATGAATAATAGCGTCGTCGGTGATATTAATCTTTGTTTATGGACTGCAGTTTGCCAAAGGAAAGAATCAAGCGCCATACCCCCAAGCTGCCATTGACGAAGTTAGGAAAGAATGGGCAGAGTTTGTGTGTGTTCATATGGAGTAGAGGAATTTTAGCATACTTAAACATTTTTATAAAATGTACAAATTTTTTTAGAATTAGACAAGTTTTTGTACAAAATTGGTTAGAATTAGCAAGTTTTTGTTGACGTCAACGTCCCTGTAAATTTGTTGAGGTTTTCATGTTGTGAAAAACCCAAGATCATGCTGAAACAAATTTGTTGAGGTTTTCATGTTGTGAAAAACCATAGTTTATTCAAAAAGACGTTGCAGACACATAACAACGTCATATTTTTTTTAAAACCCGACGTAAAAGGTTGTTCAAACGACCCTCTTGGTTCTATAGACGACGTTGTTTTCTTGATATTAGACTGCGAGAAGTAAGAGTTTTGGTCGTGGAAAATGGTTTGTACGTCGTTTTATGTGTAAAAATGGCCATGGTTTATAATTTAAACGACGTTTTGTTTTAAAATTAAGTCGTTTATAATAATTTAAAACGTCGTTAATTTATTAACGCCGACGTGGTTTGTGGGTTTTATTAATAATATTTTATTCCATTTAACTCAAATAATCATAATAAATTTAAAATAAATCCAAAAAATGCAACGTCAACTCCTATGAAGTCATTGTGATATTTTCTTCCCCCTTAAGCTTTAAAAAATTAAGTTTGAGTTATACAAATTTAAAATTACCACCAAAAAGAAAAATGTTTTCATGAGTCACAACATCACTTATACTTTAATGGTTTAGGGTTTAGGGTTTAGGGGGATAAAGGTTTATTTTTGGGGTTTAGGGTTTATGGTTAATATATATTAGGCACTAAAACCATAAATCCTTTTCTATAATTATTTAAACATATATATATATAATTTAGGGTTTATATTTTATGGTTTAGGGTTTAGGGTTTAGGGTTTAGGGTTTAGGGTATAGATGTCATATTTAACGACGGTTTTTTTGTTTTCCGTCGATGATTTACGAAGAGCGCATTTCTAAACCCTGGTTTGTTTAAAATGACGTTGTACACAAATAACGTCATATTTTTTAAAAACGCGACGTAAATGGATGTTAAAACGACGCTATTAATTATATAGATGACGTTGTTTGATTGACATTAGACGGCGAGATGTTAAGATATTAGGTCGTGGAAAATTGTTTGTACGTCGTTTTAGTTGTAAAAATGGCCATGGTTTGAACTCTAAACGACGTTTGTTGTTAAAATTAAGTCGTTTATATTAGTTAAAACGTCGTTAATTTATTAAAGACGACGTGGTTTGTGGGTTTTATTAATAATATTTTATTCTATTTAATTCGAAATATTCATAATAAATGTAAAATAAATCCAAAAAATGCAACGTCAACTCCTATGAAGTCATTGCAATATTTTCTTCCCCCTTAAGCTTTAAAAAATATAGTTTGAGTTATACAAATTTAAAATTACCACCAAAAAGAAAAATGTTTTCATGAGCCACAACATCACTTATACTTTAATGGTTTAGGGTTTAGGGTTTAGGGGGATAAAGGTTTATTTTTGGGGTTTAGGGTTTATGGTTAATATATATTAGGCCCTAAAACCATAAATCCTTTTCTATAATTATTTAAACATATATATATATAATTTAGGGTTTATATTTTATGGTTTATGGTTTAGGGTTTAGGGTTTAGGGTTTAGGATTTAGGGTATAGATGTCATATTTAACGACGGTTTTTTTGTTTTCCGTCGATGATTTACGAAGAGCGCATTTCTAAACCCTGGTTTGTTTAAAATGACGTTGTACACAAATAACAACGTCATATTTTTTAAAAACGCGACGTAAATGGATGTTAAAACGACGCTATTAATTATATAGATGACGTTGTTTGATTGACATTAGACGGCGAGATGTTAAGATATTAGGTCGTGGAAAATTGTTTGTACGTCGTTTTAGTTGTAAAAATGGCCATGGTTTGAACTCTAAACGACGTTTGTTGTTAAAATTAAGTCGTTTATATTAGTTAAAACGTCGTTAATTTATTAAAGACGACGTGGTTTGTGGGTTTTATTAATAATATTTTATTCTATTTAATTCGAAATATTCATAATAAATGTAAAATAAATCCAAAAAATGCAACGTCAACTCCTATGAAGTCATTGCAATATTTTCTTCCCCCTTAAGCTTTAAAAAATATAGTTTGAGTTATACAAATTTAAAATTACCACCAAAAATTAAAATGTTATCATGAGTCACAAATCACTTATACTTTAATGGTTTAGGGTTTAGGGTTTAGGGTTTATATAAATTTAGAAAAGGGATTAGGGTTTAGGGTTTTATGGACGAGATATTTTAGGCCATAAAACCCTAATCCGTTTTGAAAAATTATTTGTAAAAACAATATATATAATTTAGGTTTTATTTGTTTAGGGCATATTTCTTTAAGTTGAACTTTTAACGACGGTAGTTTGGTTTTGTGTCGTAAGTATATTTACAACGACGTTATTTTTAAAATAAGCGTCATGTTTAGGGTGAACCTTTAACGACGATTATGTTTTTGTTTCCGTCGATGTTTTTTAAAAAGCGCGCTTTCTAAAAATTTCAGCTCGACCTAAAATTTTCAGATTTCGCTCTAACTCTTATACAAGTTGACCATAGTCTGTGTCCTAAAACATTTCGCTCCGCTCTCTCACTTCAAAGTTAGTCTCTCCGTCGAATCCAAGTTGGCCAAGTTTACAACTCCGTCGAATCCAAGTTGGCCATAAGCTGTGAGCTCTGCCTACCTGTAAGTGCAAACCCTAATCTCATGCTTGTAAATTCATTGAATGATATTCAGTTCTGTGGTAAAGGGTTTTGTGATTTTTTAATGTTGTCGACGGTATGGGTTAATGGATTTAATGTTTAATGTTTTCATGAATCGGGTTTAGGGTTTAATCTTGTCGGATCTTTTAATACTCTCTGTTATTATGAATCGGGAATGGATTTAATGTTTTCATGCGTAGTATATGTTGGTTCCGTGCTTAGTATTAATGTATATGTTGTGTTCTTAATACCCTACATAAAAATTAATGTATATGTTGTGTTCTGAATATATTATGGGTTCTTGAAAATAAACTGGGATTTCGAAATCCTTTTTATGCATACGACGACGGTTTTTTTAACAAACCGTCGTCTATAAAAATATACCACGACGCTTGTTTTAACTACCGTCGTGGTTAAAGTTCGCTGGCGTCTGTTTCTTGCTAGCATTAGACGACGTGTTTTTAAAACCCGTCGTCTATATATGTGTAATACGTCTGTTGTTGTTTAAAAACCGTCGTCTGTATACTATATTATTTGCTATTAAAACCTTATATAATCTGCTATAGTGATAGTCATTGCTTGTCTTTTCACCTTATTATAGATAATAGGATATAGTGTCCAAGATGGATAAGTCATGGATGCACTCGGATAGAAGATCGAAGGCATATGAGTTAGGGGTGGAAGCATTTTTGCAATTTTCTGTGGAAAATCTTCTAACTACAACGCATATCCGTTGTCCATGTGTTAAATGTGCGAATTTGAAATTGTTTGGGGTTGGAATTATAAGGGATCACTTATACTTTAATGGAGTTGACCAAAGCTATAAGAATTGGACATTTCATGGAGAACCTTGGGAACCAATTGCAACTAGTAATGCTAGTAGAAATGTTGAAGAAGATGATGACCATAGTAGGTACAGTTTTGTGTCTGAAGAAATAGAGATGGATGATAATGATTTTGGTGATTTTGGATCGGATCCTTATGAGTTTGCTAATGTGATTGGGGATGGAGATCAACCATTGTACCCTGGTTGTAGAAAGTACACCAAGTTATCGGCATTAGTGAAGTTGTATAATTTGAAGGCAAAACATGGGATGAGTGATGTATGTTTTACAGAATTATTGATACTTCAGGGCGAGTTGCTTCCAGAAGGAAATACAATACCGGCCTCTATGTATGAGGCAAAAAAGACTCTGTGTGCATTGGGGCTGAGTTATGAGAAAATCCACGCATGCCCCAATGATTGCATCTTGTATAGGAAGGAGTATGAAGATTCAACTAATTGTCCTACTTGTGGTATCTCAAGGTGGAAGGAAACCAAAGATGGATTCTTGAAAGAGGGTGTGGCAGCGAAGGTGTTGTGGTATTTTCCTCCAATTCCAAGGTTTAAAAGGATGTTTCAATCACATGAGACAGCTAAGAATTTGACTTGGCATGCTGCTAGAAAATCAATTGACGGTCAGATGTCTCATCCGGCGGATTCCCCGTCTTGGAAACTTGTTGATGATAAATGGCCCGAGTTTGGTAATGAGCCGAGAAACTTGAGATTGGCTCTTTCATCTGATGGATTCAATCCCCACAGTTCTCTAAGTAGCAGATATAGTTGCTGGCCAGTTATCTTAGTTACATATAATCTCCCACCATGGCTGTGCATGAAACGAAAGTTCATGATGTTGACTTTATTGATTTCCGGTCCTAAACAACCCGGAAATGATATAGACGTCTACTTGGAGCCTTTGATTGATGATTTAAAATCTTTGTGGGATGGGATTAGAGGAGTGTATGATGCACACATAGGAGAATATTTTACACTCAGAGCTGCATTACTGTGGACCATTAATGATTTTCCCGCCTATGGAAACTTATCTGGTTGTGTTGTTAAAGGATATAAAGCTTGTCCAATATGCGGCGATGATACACCTAGTCACAGGTTGAAAAATGGCCACAAAATTTGTTACATTGGGCATAGAAAATGGTTACCAATTAATCATCCATATAGGAGGCAACGTGCAGCTTTTAATGGGAAACCTGAATATGGCACGGCTCTGGAGCCATTAACGGGAGAAGAAGTGCTGCAAATGGTTGAAGATATTAATTACATATGGGGATCGAAAAAAGGGGGAGGTGGAGGTGAAAATGATGGTGACAGAGTTTGTTGGAAGAAGAAGTCAAAATTCTTTGATCTTGAGTATTGGAAATACCTTCCAGTGAGGCATGTCCTCGATGTTATGCACATTGAGAAGAATGTTTGTGATAGTATCATTGGTACATTGCTGGAGATCCCTGGAAAAAATAAAGATGGGATTGCTGCTCGGTTAGATTTATTGAACATGGGGGTCAAAACTGATTTGCAACCCGAGTATGGAGAAAGAAGTACTCGTTTGCCTCCAGGGCCTTGGAATTTGTCAAGAGCAGAGAAGAGAGCGGTTTGCAATTCTTTCTATGGTATGAAGGTCCCTGAAGGTTATTCTTCAAATATAAAAAATCTTGTATCTTTACAAGATTCAAGACTTCTTGGCCTTAAATCACATGATTGTCATACCTTAATGCAACAATTGCTCCCTGTGGCAATTCGTTCTGTTTTGGAGAAGCCTGCAAGGTATGCAATAACTCGTTTGTGCTTCTTCTTCAATGCTATATGTGCAAAGACGGTTGATGTTTCCAAGCTAGATAAGTTGGAAGAAGATGTAGTAGTTACTTTGTGTTTGCTTGAAAAATACTTTCCACCTTCATTCTTCGATATCATGGTTCATCTAGTAGTACATCTTGTCAGAGAAGTTCGTCTATGTGGGCCAGTTTATTGTAGATGGATGTATCCGTTCGAAAGATATATGAAAGTTCTAAAGGGGTATGTTCAGAACCGTACTCATCCCGAAGGTTGCATTGCGGAGCGTTATATAGCTGAAGAAGCTGTAGAATTTTGCACTGAACATTTATCTGATATTAGTACAATTGGAGTGCCATCAAGTCAGAAGATAGGAGTTTCAAAGCCATTATCAGGTTGCACAGTGAGCTTAGTTGATCGGGACCTGTTGAACCAAGCACATCTATATGTCTTGGAGAATACGGAGGAAGTTCTACCTTATATCGAGTATGAGTTTTATTCCTTAAGTTTCCATTTTAAATTATTCCTTATGTTTATCTTATATGTTTGGGATCGTAATGCTTGAATTTTTCGTGTCATGTAGGGAACATATGATCCACATCAAGGCCGCTTATCCAAAATTTAGAAAGAGAACAAAGTGGCTGCAAGATAAGCACAATAGCACTTTTATTCAATGGCTACACTTCAAGGTATATGTTATTCAATAACATATTGGACTTTTAATTTTCTTCTTTCTATGTTAGATTGAATTAAGATATGATTAATTTGCAGGTTCAAAGTGAACTTGATGAGGGAGGCAATCATGGGATATCAGAAAATTTAAGGTGGCTAGCAGCTGGTCCAAACATGGCAGTGCCATTATATAGGAGCTATCTTATTAAAGGTGTTAAATTTAACATCAAGGCACAAGATGATGTGCGGACAGTTCAAAATAGTGGAGTTTATTTACTTGCACATACCATGCAAGTTGCTAGTGCCAAGGATAAAAACCCAATTCTCTCAAATATGGGTTTTTATGGTGTCATTCAAGAAATTTGGGACCTTGACTACCAAAAGTTTACAATCCCAGTCTTTAGGTGTGATTGGATAGATAGTACTTCTGGCCTTGTAGTCGACGAACTTGGATTTACCCTTGTAGATTTGAGTAAAATTGGACATAGGAATGACCAATTTGTTTTGGCTTCTCAAGTCAAACAAGTATTTTTTGTTGACGACCCGATGCATCATGGTTGGTCGGTAGTGTTATCAGCGCCTAATAGAGAATATAATGATGATGTTATTGGTGATGATGTCTTAGGTGATGTGAGAATTGAGTGTGAGCCATTTACTAGAGGGATGCCAAATGTTGACACATTTGATGAACTAGTGGGTGAGTTTGGGAGTCAAAATATTCGAGATGGGTGTGAAGATATATGGATTGAATGATGCTCTTGTAATTTACGAAATTATTTATGCCCTAAACAGCACTACTGTATGACATTAATTTTGTAATAAATTGTAATGTGTTTTCTTCACTTTCATTATGCAGGTTTTGGATACAAAACAATCAGTACATAAAATACTGGTTCAGTATTATAAAACGACGGTCCTTATAAAACTGTGAAAAACAGACGTCTGTTGTCATAAAATTGTCAATAAAAAACGACGTTTTGGATCATTCAACGACGGCATTGAATTTACCGACGTCTAAAAGCGAACTAAAAGTGAAAAAAGACGACGTTATTAACGATATCACGTCGGAGAAGGATAAAGAGCCGACATGTAATTACAAATAACACGACTTCAGTACAATAATACCGACGTCTAAAAGGACAGATATCGAACCTGAACGTTACAAAAGACGACGTCTTGGATGGATTAGACGACTATTATTTTACTAAAGACGACATATAAATAGAGAAACACGGCTGTCTTTTACATTATCACGACGTTGTATATCACATACTACGTCGTTTGTAGAAATAAATATGTCGTAAGTCATGAGCCTAACATATTTTCCACGTCGGTTAAGAAAATATATACGACGTAGTATACATTAATAACGTCATATTTTATTCATTTAAAGACGTAGTATATATATACACACGACTGTGTTTGTATAAAATAGGTCGTTTGTGTTTGTAAAGGACGTTGTTTGGTACAACAACGACGGTGATTTGCCCCTAACCGCTATTTCCACGTCAATATTTATGGAAGAAACGAAGTGGCAATACTATTGCACGACGGTTATATAAATATATTAGACGTCGTATGATGTAATAACGTCATATTCTATTTATTTAAAGACGTATTGTATTATTTTACACGACGGTTGTTGTATAAAATAGGTCGTCTATTCTACTCCCAGGACAATTTTTGGTTCATTTTTAGTGTACAGACGTCGGTTTTTTTTTTGTAAATGACGTTGTTTGTTACAACAACGACGGTGATTTACCCTAACCGCTATTTCCACGTCAATATTAATGGAAAAAATGAAGTGACAATACAATTGCACGACGGTTATATAAATATATTGGACGTCGTATAGTTTAATAACGTCATATTTTATTTATTTAAAGACGTATTGTATTATTTTACACGACGGCTGTTTTATACAATAGGTCGTCTATTCTTCTCCTAGGACAATTTTTTGTTTCATTTTTAGTGTACAGACGTCGGTTTGTCTTTGGAAGGGACGTTGTTTGTTACAACAACGACGGTGATTTACCCTAAACGCTATTTCTACGTCAATATTAATGGAAAAAACGAAGTGGCAATACTATTGCACGACGGTTATAAAAATATATTGGACGTCGTATAGTTTAATAACGTCATATTTTATTTATTTAAAGACGTATTGTATATTTTTACACGACGGATGTTGTTTAAAATAGGTCGTCTATACTTCTCCTGGACAATTTTTTGGTTCATTTTTCAGTATACAGACGTCGGTTGTTTTTTGTTAATGACGTGGTTTGTAGTACCAACGACGGTGATTTCGCGTCGTGGTTTTACTTTGCAAAAGACGTCACTCGATTTGATGACGGTTTGAAAACCAAATTCACGACGGTGAATTCCCGTCGTCTTTTGCCTTTTTTGTAGTAGTGTCTCTTTATTTTTTTGTAGTTTATTGCTTATGGTCTTCTTCTTTGTTGATATTGGTGAACATAGCGACCTAATCCCCAGTAGAGTCGCCAATTTATGTGGGGGCTTTTTCATTCCGGCAGCTACAGATGGGCCTGGGCTGCTGCTTTGAAAAAGAGGTAAGGGCTTTCTTGGGGGGGCCTTGGGGATTGATTTAATTAAATTTCGTGAGCACTATATTATGCGTGATATTATAATGGATGTTCTTGATATTATATAATGTTCTTGATGTTGGGTGTTCATGTGTTGTTAACTATTTGAACAATGTTAGCATAATTATGTATACATTGGTGATGTTTTAAATGGTTACATTATTGTGAGATATATAGGATATGTGAAAGGCATAATTATATCATGTCATGGAAATGGGCTGGAATTGTTGGATTGAGAAAATAATGATGGAAAAGAGGGTAATGGAAATAATCTTTTCTGTAGTTGAGTCTAACTCTTGGTAGGTACCAAATCTCAGGGATCCCACAGTACACATGGTTTTTATTGGGTGATGCGGGACTAGCAACAGGGAGTTAGACAAGATGACTAACAAAAGAGGGAATTATGAAATGATTGAAATGGGTGTTAGTTCATATAAATGGGAATTCGGGACCAAGTGGTATAAGCATGGTATGGGACGTGCAGGTCTGCTTGTCCAGTTATATGAATTATTAGGAGTAGATGAAAAGCATTCATGCATTATTATTAATAATGTGATATTTAGCTGTGTGATTGTATGCCGCTTAAGTTAGTTATATCAATTTACCGTGAAAATGTTTATGTCCCTACTGAGTTGTGGTTTCGCCCACCCCTTAAGACTTATGATGATTTTGGAATGTCTATAGAGTGTATTTTGTGCATAGTTTGTGGTTGAATAATGAGCTATTTTTTTAGTGAACTCTTGAGTAGTTCTAACTTGTAAAATAATGTAAAAATGTAAGATTTCGGATGTTGTCGTTTCTGCTGAAAATTCTATGTGAAATATTTTTATTAAAATGTTATTCACATTTTAATTATAGTTTTTATTAAATTCTATAATTAAGGTGTGAATCACGTCTTAATCCAAGAATACGTAAATTTGTGGGTTGGGGCGTGACATCTCCAAATCCAATATTTGTCAATGGAAATGAATACAATTTAGGTTATTACTTGGCTGATGGAATATACCCTCGTTGGGCCACATTGGTCAAGACGATTTCCCAACCTGATAACCCGAAAAAAAAATATTTGCTAAAAAACAAGAGGCTTATAAGAAAGATGTCGAAAGAGCCTTCAGAATTCTTCAAGCTCAATAGGCAATTGTTAGGGACCCTGCATGTATGTGGCACAAGGAACAACTTCATTCAATCGTGATGTCGTGCATAATTTTGCACAACATGACTATCAAGAATGAGTATGAGATTCTAAATGCAGAATCTGATGATGATGATAATTGTCCACGAAGATGTAGAAGAGCAAGAGCAAGACATGCTTATCAGCTTGAGCCAACTATCACGTACGATATAAACCAAGATAGGCAAACTATCTTGGACTACATGATCCGTCATAATAGGGTTAGAGCTCCGCAAGTGCATAACAGTCTACGAAATGATTTGATCAATCACCTTTGGAGATGTCAAGGAGATGGGCAATGAGTTGTGTGTTTCAATTAGGTTGTGTGTTTAATTTATGTTGTGTGTTTCAATTATGTTGTGTGTTTAAATTAAGTAAGTGTGTTTAAATTATGAAAGTCACTACGAAAAAAAGGGCCTTTAGCGACATGCGAAGTCCGTCACAAAAAAACAAAAAAGCGTCGTAAATAGCGATTAGTGATGCCAATGCGATGTTTTTTGTCGCGTCACAATAAAAGGCATCGCAAATGATTTGAGCCCTTTTTACGACACTTTGGGCCCGTCATAATAACGTATTGCGTCGAATTTGCGACGGTTAAAAATTATCGCAATAAATTGAGCGTCGGATTTAAGACGCAATTTTACAACACTATTTTCGATGCGATCTCGTGTCGCAACTAAAGTAATTGCGACGGTGCCGTTCTGTCGCTAATTCTTACATGACAAAGGAAATGCCTTTTTGGCGACAGTATATACGACGGTGGCACGCATCGTTAAAAAAGATTTAATGACTATATGTAGTGTCGCAATAATTATGTGACGCAATTTTAATAAATTCAGATTTTTGAATTATTTTTAAATTTTTTATTTTGCACAGCTTGCTTTAACACAAAAAATTTATTTTGCAACATCAATGACAGTCTTAATTGACATATAAACTGTGATTTTTAATTATAATTGACTATAAAAACTTATAAAATGGTGTTATATCTTGATCAAAGCAAAAATAACTTCATTAATGTACTTGAAAGTGTCATCTTCTGCATTAATACAAAAAAAATTAATAATTATAGAATCTCAAATCTCAAGTCATATGTAAACAATACCATCTCTAGATATAAAACAAAATATTAGGATTCAAAAGTACTAAAATTAATAGAGTTAAAACTTGAAGGAGTCATCATTATCTTGTATTTCATCTTCACCCCTAACCTGAAAATAGTGACAAAAACATAAATAAATGAATGAAAAAATATATATTTTAATTTTTTTTCAAAGATAATTATCTAACCTTTTAATGACAACAATTTCTTTTATGCCTCCAAGTCTAAATTAGGCTGCAGCTTGCTATTAACACTAAGTCTTCGTTGATGCATACTTGAGGCATCTAGAATCCATTGAGGATAGGAAATATAAAACATTTCGAAGGTACAATAAAAATTAAGATCACTTAAATTTTAACAATATTTATTCTTTAATAAGAGAAAGACATTAAATATAATGTACCTGGCCGCTTCCGCTTTCTTCTGGGGTGGTTTGGAAACCAACATGAGTCATTACTTGACTGAGTTGTGAGCTGACTTCATTTAACTTGGATTGGAGATCATCTATTTTTGACTGATATTGTTTCTCTAGCTCCTCTCTTATCCTATTCACATTATTGTCAGAATTTGATTTTTGACCAAACACTTGAGATGGAGTTACACCAGCCCCATACATGCGAACACACCCATGTGCATAAGTTCATTCCCATCACTTTAGTAAATATCTCCTCTCTAAATGACTCATCTTGTTCATCTTCTTCCCTTTCTTCCAAACATTGGTTGAATTGATTCTACAAAATCACACTTGCAGAATTGGTTTATTTTGCTAAAAGATAAAATTTCAAAACAACTCTATATTCAAACTTACAATAATATCAGCACTGTCCTCATCAAAAACTTCATCTTCATCATTTTTCTTCTTCTTTGTTCGAGTTTTGATAAACATGCTCAGACTATCAGTCTTCTCTCCTTTCTCTTTCATCTATGTAAGAAAAAAAATTTGATCTCGTTAAATATATATCTAAAAAGAAGACCAACGACCAATCTGTTACATACAGCCATAGTACAAATTCTAAATCTTCTGTTAGCATTATTTGCCAGCCATTCAAGATATATGCCTGAACAAAAAGGATTAGCTAATAACAATACCTATATGGTCAATGACTATAGAAAGAATCATTAGCACATAACAAAAAAAATTAATACAACAACATAAATCAATAGAAAGCCAACCACATTTATAATCAATCTAGTGTTCTTACCACATTTCTCAACTAAGCAAATGATGTGCGACCAGTCCTATGTGGAGCACCTCCTTGTGCACGATTGACCTTATTCATCTCAGAACATTCCTACAAGATGGTTTTATCAATGATAATTCATCTCTCCTACAAACATAAACTATAAACTTATTAGATATTTACTTTTACTTTTGGAAGACCCCAATATTTTACTAGTGTCTTCCACTGCTCTGTGACCACTCGAGGAGGAGTGATGGCTAAGCGTTGTTCATCAGTGTCATATTTATCATACCATTTCTGCTTCAGTCGGCACTTCCAATCCCTCCATCTATTACCAACTACCTTTAGGCAATGGAATCTATATGCCTCAGGGGCATCTGTATTATCCTACAATTATAACATTTCAATTATCAATCAAACTGAAAACACATACATTATCCCAAATTAGAAGGTTTTGTAAGTATAGCTTACTGTGTTATCCTTCCAAACGTCGTCTAATATATCATCAGGCATGTCATTCCATGTAGGATATGTTAGAGGAATTTTTTTTCCATTTCGTGCTATGATTCCAAGTTGTGATCTAAACAATGATGCATTAGCTTTAACTGGCTTCCACTCAGGATCAAACATAACATGCAATATGTTTCCAGTCCCCCATTGAGGAATACTCCGAGCAGCACCACGTCCTTTACTAATATCTTCAGATTCCATTTTCCCTAGTAATAATTATGTATTTGAAAAACTTTTAATAATGAGAAATATCATTAAATAAAATGAAGATAATGAGTTTAAGCACATAAGAACCTGACTCATCTGGTTGGCTTGTCAAATGGTCATCCTCAGAAGCAACAACATTTTGCTGAGATAGTTGCGTCTCTAGCTGAGCGCGTTGACGTCTCACAACAGATGCTTGTTCACTTTGAACTGAGGAAGTAGGCTGTCTTGATGAAGTAACTTGAGGCTAGCTTGAACTCAAACTACGTTGTTGAGATGTTCGTGCCTGGTGCTTGCCCTTTTTGTCAAACAAAGTAGGGTAAATATTTAGTTATGCTCAGATACGCTCATATTTGCTCATATTATTATTCTTCTCCAATATGGAGGTATTTATATAAGTACAACCCTAAATAAAATAGGAAATATATCTAAATTACAATAGGAAGTAAATCTCTATTACAATAGGATTAAATAATAATTGGTAAGTAACCAAAGTTTCTAATAAAATAAGGAACCTAAATCCTAACTGAGTAAGGACTCGCCAACACTCCCCCTCAAGTTGGGCAAAGATATTTCGCACGCCCAACTTGACAAGCGAGTCACAGAACACCATACTTGAGAAGCACCAATTGTAGAGAAGGTCTTTTCGTCAACCATGAGCAAAATTCACAGCAGAAACACAAGAGCAAACCCTAAAAAATAGGGTACATAGAAGAACACATAAAAGTAGAACACAGAAACCCTGTGAGCACGGCAGTAGGTAAGGCAGAACACAGAAGTCCTGTGAACACGGCAATAGATAAGGCAGAACACAGAAGCCCTGTGAGCACGGCAGAAGATAAGGCAGATAGCAGAACACAGAAACCCTGTGAGCACGGCAGCAGATAAGACAGAACACAGAAGCCCTGTGAGCACGACAATAGATAAGGCAGAACACAGAAGCCCTGTGAGCACGGCAGCAGATAAGGCAGAACACAGAAGCCCTGTGAGCACGACAATAGATAAGGCAGAACACAGAAGCCCTGTGAGCACGGCAGAAGATAAGGCAAAAACCAAACCCTAAAAAATAGGGTAAGGCAAGGCAAACACACCAGCAAAGGCATGAGCAACAATACTGGCACCATAACAGGCAGGAGCAACAAGGCAGAGACATAACAGGCATCATCAACAACAATACAAGGCATTGGCACCAGCAACAGCAGAGACAAGGTCAAAGGGCATGACCACGGAAACACACCAGCAAAGGCATGAGCAACAATACTGGCACCATAACAGGCAGGAGCAACAACACTGGCACCAACAAGAGCAATAAGGTAGAGACATAACATGCATCATCAACAGCGACAATAGCGGCAACGGTAACATCAATGGCGTTAGTAGAGGCAACGGCAACGGCAACAGCAACAGTTCTTCCATATCAACTTTAGCTAATTCACGCAGACACAACTTCTTTTCACTCCTCCTCTCCCCCTGAAGAGAAGAGGTCGTCGGAGTCAAGAAATAGGCAATATCTTCACGAGAAGGAGAAATAGATCTTTTTCACTCCCCTCCCCCCCTTGAAGAGAAGGGGAGGAGAGCACTTAAATTGCAAGGAGAACGCAAACACAGGTCACAAGAAAACCTAGGCTCTTATACCATGTCAAACAAAGTAGGGTAAATATTTAGTTATGCTCAGATACGCTCATATTTGCTCATATTATTATTCTTCTCCAATATGGAGGTATTTATATAAGTACAACCCTAAATAAAATAGGAAATATATCTAAATTACAATAGGAAGTAAATCTCTATTACAATAGGATTAAATAATAATTGGTAAGTAACCAAAGTTTCTAATAAAATAAGGAACCTAAATCCTAACTGAGTAAGGACTCGCCAACACTTTTTACGTCTCAAAGGAGATGGGGGAAGTAATTCCTCCATTGACATACCTCTTGTTCTCTTAGGTGCCATAAACCACTGGAATAAAATAATTATATATATAAAAAAAACCAACAAAGAGAAGTGTAAAATTAATTACCGTTAAACCACACTCCATATACTAAATTATTCTTATATATTAATGAAAAAGAAAATAAATTATAGCAAGGATAAATATATAATGGTCAATCAGATTCTTCCATCTCAACAAGATTTTCAACATCTGTCTCCACAACAATTCCTTCCACTCCTTGTCGCACCCAATTAACATCTTTATCGTGCAAATATATAGTTTCATCCAATTGTTGGCTTGCGTAAAGCTCGACTTGAGGTACAGCTGTAGGAGTACAAGATGAATCTTTCGAATACATATATATCAAATAGATCTCTGACAGTCATCGTAAGAACAACATGCCAATCGGAATCCAAAGGGTCTTGCACGTAACAAACTTGTCTTGCTTCTTGAGCCAAAATGAAAGGCTCGTCCCCTATTCCATTCTCTTTGTACAACAAATGATTAAAGTTCACCAGTGTGAATTTAAACTCATCCTCTTTCACTCCCACAAGACTATCAACCCAATCGCACTTAAACAAGACAAATTTCAAGGTATTGGCCTACCGAATTTCAACTATATCTGTCAACACTCCATGAAATGTCACATCACTTGATCGTGGATTTTGATCTCTCACACTAGCATAACTCATAGTATTTGCCTTCAAAACAACACCAGAATTTTGAGTGGTTTTATGATTTTCATACTTCTTTGTACGAAATCTAAAACCATTGACAAAATATCCCTTAAATTTTCGTGCAAACTCATTCAGACCATTAGCCAAACTAATGATTTCTTCTGAAAACACCATATTAGAAGTTCTTCTCTGTGTCGTCACCTATATATACCAAAGAAACATAACCACAATTATCAATTAATCTACTCATGTATCTAGCTTTAGCCACAAATGACTTAGAGTACTTACATAGTTCTTAAACCATGTGTGAAATGTTTCATTGTGAACTTTTTGAATATAGTGAGTGGTTCGTCAAGGCATTTCACCTTCAAGCATTTCAAGGTGTTGGCTGTATAGGATAACAAGTTAGAGAGAATTAATTAATTGTAATTAAAAAAAAATCAGAATCTTATGCGACTTACTTTCGGAAAGGTGTGACAACATCCATGTTCACTAGCACGTATCTATGTGCTTGTACCCACGTAACATCGTCAAGGCGTATTTTAACTCATTTACCTAAAGGACGGCCAAAGTCACTCCAACCATCGTCATTTCGACATGGTCGATTAGATTTTGTTTCAGCCTCATTCAAGTATCTTGCACAAAAGTTCATGCATTCTTCCATCAAGTATCCCTTAGCAATTGAGGCTTCGGGGCGTGCACGATTCCTCACATAACGTTTAAGTGTTAATAGATACCTACAACAAACAAATTAAAACACTATTTAGGATTTAAAAATAATTAAATTTATACATAACATAATTTAAATTAGAATATTACATACCTCTCAATGGGATACATCCATCGAAATTGGATAGCTCTAGCAACCAATGCTTCCTCAGGTAGATGTATAGGCAAGTGTTCCATTACATTAAAGAATGATAATGGAAAGATCTTCTCCAAATGACAAATGGTAAGCACTATTCGGTCTTTAATATTTTCTAAATCAGACGGCATGTTTACTTTGGAGCACAACTGTCTGAAGAAATTGGCCAATTCAATTAATACTTCAACTACATTCTTAGGCAAAGTTCTACGTGCTGTTATAGGAAGTAATTGTTGCATTAAAATGTGGCTGTCATGACTCTTAAGACCCCATATACTTCGCTCTTTTAAATGTACACGCCAAGAAATATTAGAGGCATAACCATCTGGAAACTTCACTCCCTTCAATACCTTAAGGAACATATATTTATTGTCCTTATTCATAGTAAAGCATGCAGGAGCTAAGTATGTTTTCTTAGAACCCCGTTGTTGAGGGTGTAATGGTTTCCTAATGCCCATTTCTTCTAAATCACGTCGAGCTTTTAAATTATCCTTTGTTTTTCCAGCAACACCCAATAAAGTCCAAAGTATATTATCACAAAAAAATTTCTCAATGTGCATGACATCGAGATTGTGACGAATCAAATTATGCTCCCAATATGGTATAAAACTCAAAAAATATACCAAAAACATCCATTATTTATATTCTGATCTTCATCTCTTTTCCTTTTTCGAAGGTCTTCCTTGTTATACTCTGTAAGTACATCCTGCAATTGTGTTCTTACATCAGTTCCAGAAAATTTAGTGGGAGCAAGCCCCCATTCTCGCATGCCATCAAAAGATACTTTATCTTTACGAAATTTATGATCTCTAGGTAAAAATCGACGATGACCCATATAGCAATACTTCCCTCCATGTTTCAACCAACGAGATCTAGTGTGAATGTTGCAACAAGGACATGCTTTCTCTCGTCTAGTGCTCCAACCCGATAAGTTCCCATAGGCAGGAAAGTCGTTGATAGTCCAGAACAACGCAGCATCTAGTTTAAACATTTGATTACTAGAAGCATCATAAGTAAGTATACCTTCATGTCACAATTCTTTTAGCTCATCGATTAGCGGCTGTAGAAATACATCAATCTTATTACCAGGTCCTTTAGGGCCATCATTGAGAACAGATAAAATAAAGAAAGGCTGCTTCATGCATATATCCATGGTGGCAAATTATATGGAATTAGAACAATAGGCCATGTACTGTGATTTATGGACATTGTTCTAAACGGATTGAAACCATCTGAAGCTAAACCAAGCCTAACATTACGGCTGTCACTAGCAAAATATGGATTCTTCTCATCAAATGTTTTCCATGCAGCTGTATCGGCTGGATGCCTTAGCACACCATCATTAGTACGTTCCTCTGTATGCCATTTCATAAGCGACGCTGTTTTAGAAGACATAAAAAGTCTTTGTAATCTTCGCTTTAGTGGGAAATATCCTTCTTGTTTAGCTGGTATTTTTCTATCCACATTTTGAATATTTCCAGACTCACCTTGCAGCTGTTCATATCTAGATTCTTGGCAAATGTCACATTTTTCAAGTTTCTCATCCTCATCTCTAAATAACATACAATTGTAAGGACATGCATCCCATGTCTTGTATGTGAAATCCAATTCAACAGTTATCTTTTGAGCCTCATAATAAGAGTCTGGTAGTTCTACTCCATTAGGGAAAGCTTCTTTTAGAAAACTCAACAACAATGTCACTGACTTGTCCGTCCATCCACAAACCACTTTCATATGTAATAACTGAACAATGAAAGACAGTTTTGTGAAATTTTCGCATCCTGGATACAAAGGACGTTTTGCATCTTGTAACAATTTCAAATATCTTCAAGTTTCACCATTTGGTCCTTCATCATTCAGCCCCTCACTATGTTCATTTTCTGTTGGTCTATCATTCCCGAAAATAGAATATGCATTTGGATGCCCAAATGCGTCATGTATTATTCCAATCATATCATCACCAACAACCGAATCAAAAGTGACGTTAGTATCTTGGTTTGCATATAATGATAGTTGTGGATGTTGAGTCCAATTTTTGTACTTGGACATAAACCCATCCCATATTATATGGCCTCTTACTACATCCCTTGTGAACAAATAACGATTGTGACATTTCTTGCATGGACAATAAATCCTTGTATCATCCATATTTTTAGAAAATGCAAAATCCAAAAAATTCTCAACTCTAGTGAGATATTGCGTAGATGTTCGATCTCGTATATCTATCCAACTCTTGTCCATTCTTTTCTATTTGTTATCCAAGAAGAAAGAAGAAATAATACCTATCAATACTAGAAAATAATATTTGTAGAAACATAAAGTTGTGGGAGATAGGCAATCTAACCTTCTAAAATTTAAGCTTTTCATATCAATGTAAACAACAGCTATCGTTCTCACGAACAATTCTTTATTGAAATCTTAGAATCTGCAATAAGAAAGACAGATTGGGATGATTCTAATTGTCTTGTCTCTTTAAAAAAAAAACATGAATACTAATTGAAATAATAAAAACAACCTTAACAAACCCAAAGTGCTTTAGTTCCAAATGAAACCAGTTCTAATTTTCAATTTTTTCAAAGAAATACCAGAATGAAGCCAGGTAGCTTCCAATTTCCTTTTTCAATTGGAAAGGTAGGAGATTCCCAAGTCCACTTGGCTGAACAGTAAAAACTACACTTATGCTAACTAATATCAGAAAGCATGAGAAAAGTATCTTGAAGATTATGTGCAATTAAGTTCAATAACATGCAGCATATACTATTACTTTACATCTACTAACTAAAACATCTCTAGAAGGACCACAGATAGCTCCCAAAAAATCCCATATTAAAACCGCCCATGCTGATCCAATCAAGCTATGTGCTAGCTGAAAAAACAAAAGGGCAAACACATCACCCACAGAGAGAGAGAGAGAGAGAGAGAGAGAGAGAGAGAGAGAGAGAGAGAGAGAGAGAGAGAGAGGCATGAATGGTGCTAATATGAAGGGGTAGGTGTCCATATACTGAGGAAGAGGAAATGGACGTGTACCCTGTTTTGGTTAAGAGGGTACACAGTGCCTAGCTGTCTTAGCATGTGAAGGGATATTGTGTGCCTTATTTTTGATATTTTTCTCTCTGTTTTCTATTCTCTCTCTATGTCTCACCCTCCCAACTGGAATTTTTTATTCATTCACATACATAACTGAATGGGAACAAGAGAGTCATGACAAAAAAACAAGTCTAAGATTTCAATCCAATTCAATTTCTTTTTTATATAATTGTGGACAAAACAAATCAAGTTCCCTATTAATATGCCAACTTCAAACCAAACTGTGGTCAAATTCAAAGACTTATTATTATGATAAATCCTAGCCTATTCACACAATTACAAACATAGAAAATTTGGGGCTAAGTTTCATGATAGTGTCGTATAAAACAACAAGGATGGGAATAATAGAGTCAGGACAAAACAAGTCTAAGATTTCAATCCAATTCACTTTCTTTTTTATATAACTGTGGACAAAACAAATCAAGTTCCCTATTAATACGCCAATTACAAACATATATATATATATATATATGTGTGTGTGTGTGTGTGTGTGTGTGTGTGTGTGTATAAATATTTATATGATCCTAATATATTTCTGGGGCAAGCAGAGTTATCAAATGCAAAAAGCTGATAAAATTCAAGAAGTTGTCCTAATCTCTTTGGCTTCCAGTGTAAACTAATGGTTGGGAAAAGCATAAAACTAATGAAAAAAAATTGAGGAAAAAATCCACACTAAATACATACCTTGATAAGAGGAGGAAGGGTTCCCAAAATCTAGCAGTCGTTGATAAAGTTAGGATGAAAACCTAAATTTTTTGCAGCAATACATGAAATTCAAAACACAAATAAATTAGAGAAGCCAAAATAGAGAGACTGATAGAGGGAGGGAGAGACAGAGAATGAAGAAGAGAGAGATAGAGGAAGCTTACATGGGCTACGGCTTATGCAGTTGATCGGATCAGATAGCCGTTCGAGCAACCAACCAAACGAGCGATGGGATCCTCCGAGATAGGAGCCCGAGCGCCAATAAGAGAAGAATTGAACCAACTGATTGTTGTAGTGATCTCTGGCCTTTTAGGGTATTGATTTCGGGCTCAGAGTAATCAGAAGCATAACAGTATTGATTTGAGGCTATGACTAATAAGAAGATATTGGGATTTTAGTTCGTGCGGGAAACTGAGCGCCTCCTCCAAATTTTGAGTTTTGACGGTTTGTCTCCCATCCTAAGAGGAGATATACGACGACAATCACGTAACGTCGCAAATTAAACACTTCCAAACCTATTTGCAATGTGAGATGCGACGTTACTAATTAAAGTGTCGCAATTAATTTGGCGCGAATCACCCCCGCGGAAAATTACATGTATTTGCAAGGGCCGCATCGACCGTCGCAAAATATTTATCGCAAATGGGCTTTTTTCTTGTAGTGAGTGTGTTTAAACTATGAAAAGTGATTGTGTGACTTAAAGGAATGATGTGGTTTATCTTTGAACATTATATTAAAGGCTAATCATATTAAGATAAACGACAATTACAAATAAAAATAAACGACAATTACAAATAAATATAAACAACAATTACAAATAAAACTAAACTAATAACCATCATGTGGAGGACTTGGAAAATAGTCTCCACTATTGTCTTCTGGATTAATGAGGGAACTTGCATCCATTGAGTGAGCCATCCCCAATACGTCTTCTTTCTTGGAGTAAACTTGGATAGGTCCATAGACATTATCCTTTATTCATTGGCCTCCTTATCTTGTTGGACTTGATAGGCTTGTTGAGATTCGGTAAGTTTTTTTTTGCTCTTTTAGGAGCTAGGTTTCGCCTCATATCCTCCTTGAACTCATTTCCTTAGACAAGAACTTTCCACTTTGGTTGAGATTCCCTTCAATACTTTTCCCTTTCTTTTTTGCAACATTCTATTTATCTTGTCCAAGCGGCCTTGGAGTGGGCATGACCACATCATCACCATCTTCTTCCAAATTGACCGTATGGCCACTATGGGAAGAATCTCTGGGTGTTGGTGTGGGAGCTTGATTTTGGTCGTTCCACTTTGGGCAATCTTTTAAGATTTGCCAAGCATGATCCAACTTGAAAGGCCTATTGATACCCATATTATCATTCAAAAAAATGGTTTTTGCATGCAAGTCCTACGCACGAGTTAAAAGAACCGATAAGTTCAAACAAGAAAAAAAAATCACAATATGAATATTAAAAGTCGAATAAAATTTGTAATAACCAAGTTCTTTAGATTGGACTCACTTGAAGGGCTTGCATTGGCCTTAATCAAACAAGCCTTCCAAAGAGAACATTGTTGGTTGATAATCTTGAATCGAGAAGCAATGGATTGCGGTGTTCGAGCCTCCAATCTATCACTTGCCTCCATATTCTCCAAAATGTGTCATTTAGTTGATTCATGCTTTCCCAAAATGTGTCATTTAGTTGATTCATGCCAATCGCCTCTTCTTCAAAGATACATACCCACCATTTGCATAATGCCTCATCTTCTTCTGGTTTCCAATTGACATATCTTTGGGATTTTGGGGCCATATTGAACAACAAAGAAACTAAAATGAAAACAATTAGGAAAGTGAAGAAATGTAAGAAATTGAATTTGGTGGATTATTTAACAAATGGATTGCTATTTATAGAGTTTGGAATGAGTTTTGGGGTTGGATCTAATTTAGATATATTAAAATATTATTTTAACCATTGAGCTTCTAAGTTCTAACCAAAAAAATAAATATAAAATAATAATAAAATAGCAGAAGAAAAACTTTATATGGTCCCACCAAATGTTCACGGGCTAGCTACATAAAATTCTGGTGAGTACGCCAATGGGTTCTTACCACAGTGGTGGGGATTTCCCCTTTCCTCCCATGGCCCCCGTTCGAAACCCCATGTGTGCACATTGGTGTTTGAGCCCCCTCCCCTTATAGTAGCCTATCGTTGTATATAAAAAAAAAATGCAGGTGAGTACTTATGCAGTAAAAACGTTAATTTTTTAACATTCGTTTTGGTCCGATTTAATTTTTGGATATACAATCACTTCTCTTCTGACCCTTAGATTAATATGCAGATGCCAAGTCGCAAAAGTCATCACTTTGTCTTTGCCTTCGTTCAATCATTTTCAAGCAAGCAGCCAAAAATTGTAAAAAAATAATAATAATTTATTGGTGAAAATATAAATCAGCTTTGAAACCCTCTGTATAAAGCTAGGTTGGCCCTTTTTTGGTTCACAAACAAAAAGCTGAGCTGCTCTTTTTGGGTGTTTGATATCCCACGTGGGTTTCTTTGTAATTTAGTTCATTTCTCAAAAAAAGACAAAATAAGCTACAACACATGCATGTGGTTAGTAATTGTGGAAATGGTCAAGTCGGTAAACAAAGCCCCATGATATGGAGATTTCTTACCACCCAACCCAAAAATTTTCTATAAACAAAAAAGAAAAAAGGTTTTTTAACAAAAAATGTTTACATGGTAGCTCATGATGATTTAATTAAGTACTTGTTGATGATTACAGATAACTCACTCATGCGGCCTATTTCCAGAAACAGGTTGACGAACTGAAAGAAATGGTGAGGAGGGAAGTGTTCATAAATCTTAATGCTGGAGGTGATGATGGTTTTGCACATCAGCTCAAGTTAATTGATGCAATTCAGCGTCTTCGTGTGGCATACCATTTTGAAAGAGAGATCAAAGAAGTACTGGAACGTATACATGTTGCGTATCATAACCATGGTATTGATGATGATGATGATGATAATGGTGATTTGTACAATGTTGCTCTTGGCTTTCAGCTACTGCGGCAGCAATGGCGGAACCACATAAAGGGCTCAGGTGGCCTGTAGCCTAGGGAAAAAACAAAAAATAACCTATACATCCCACTATTATTTTTGATGCGTATAGTATACAACCTGCTATATTAACCTATATACATATATAACTATACCCAACCAATGCCAATACATATGGTTAAAGGTCTTCCTTGTTTGTTGCCAGTGCCACTGTCAAAAATTGTCCCAACACCAATGATAGTGCTCAACCGTAACGCTTCAATTTTAGCCTTTTGCTAATATGGCTCTAATTTCATTGTTCTTGTGCTTACAACTAATATATATATGTGAAACTTAATTATTTAGATTTTTTTAATTTGCATTTGCGAAGTTTTTTGTGTGCATTTAATATGTATTTATTTTATGTTAGAACTTATTGAAATTAATCGGTGGAGCTATAAACTAATGTGGTAGATATGATTTAATGAATTCTTTTATTTCTAGAAAAACTTTAGAAACTGTACATGTGGGTACAAAAAATATGATTATTAGATTTTAAGTTAATAATTTAGTTAGCCCACCTATTGAAAAAATTTTAGTTCTGCTCTTGTAAGGCAACATGTCACATGATAATAATGGACCGACAAAGAGAAGAAAAACTATTCATTCATTCTTCAAAAAAAATGGTAACGATAACAAGGATACACCTTTTGCATCTGATGTTGATACTTCAATTCCTGAGGAACTTACTCAACTCGTATCTCAAGTAGTTGAACAATGTGTTTGATTTGATATTTATTTATATTTTATACTACTTTGTGTTATATTTGCTCGTAATGTGGTCTTGTTTGATTTATAAAATTTTATTTACATTTTTGTTCCAAGAGAAAACAGGCATATAATATATCTCTTATGAAAAATACAATTTAGCCTACCTTTATAAAAATTTATAGGTCCGCCATCTCCTCAGTCAAATGCTCATATTTGGGCCAAACCAAGAATTAATTTGAAGAACATGCAAATTCTTCACTAACTTGTTTCAAGTCTGATTAGCCCTAATTAGGCCTGTAAATTACCGTTATAAAGGAGGAAAAGTATCACATTTTTGTCTCCTATGAATGATTGTAGAAGATGATTTGTTTATCCATTGTACGTAGTTTTGGAGGGAGGAGACGATCGAGTTCTATCAATTATTGAGGGAAAGACAAATTTCATGTGTTCAAAAAAAAATATTTTAAATAAGTAAAAGTATAAGCATTCTTGAAAGAATACTAATTTGTTTAAGGTGTTGAGAGCATGTTCAAATCACAAAGCTGGTGTCCAAAGAAATAAGAGTGGTGTTCATAAGAGTTCTCTTCCTAGTCTATTAACTGGTATGGGTCAATGCCATTTTTGTCATTTCCTTCAAATATGACAGGTCCTGGAACAAGGCGAGATTTGTGACAACAAAAGGCAATCAACATACACGTGGCTTATATTGTTTCTAATTAGCACAAGACATGGAAAAGTACTGGTTATGACTGTCATATTGTTAGCTAGGTGACTACTAATTTAATTCATGTGTTATATTATGAGCGGACGACAATTTATATTTAAAAATATAATATTATAATTAAATACATATAATAACATGAGTTTAACATCATATGGCAGTATGAGAGTTATATTAAATAATTTCTCCTTTCACTATAAATATATATATATATTCTCCACCAAACCCCTCGTTAATTAGTTTCTAATTAGTCACAGAAAAAATGTTTCAAAAGCTTAAATCTTTTTATACAAAAAGTAGAAGAGCAAAAGTAAGACTAAAACATAAATATAAGGCTTATTTACTGTAGCGCCTCCTGAAACTTTGGTCAGATCTCACTTTGCCCCCCGAAAGTTAAAATGGCCCACTTAACCCCCTTGACCATGGTTTTGTGTTTCACTTTGCCCCTACTGTTATCTCCATTCATAACTCCGTCAATTTTGATGACGTGGCAAGGCTATTTTCGTATTTTTACCACAAATGATGATATGTCATGTACATGGCCCACTTTTTTTGCTGAAATGAAATAACATATTAATAAAATAAAAAAATGTAATTACTGTTTAATTAAAAAAATTTAAATGGAAAATTTAATTTTAAAAAAAATATCTTCTTCTTCTTCATCTCTCTCTGTCTCTCTGCAACCTCTCCTTCCCCTAACTTCACCATCAGACCACAGCCACCACCCAACCCAACGCCACCTAAAGCAGCCACTAGTCAAAACCCTAAACCTCGCCGCCACCTCCTCACCCATCAAATCAATCACCTTTTCCAACCACACCTCCACTGCCACAACTACCTCATCTCCGGCTACAATTTTGTCATCGTTGACATGGAGCACGACCATGGCTTCATGTCCCAAGCGCTCCCAGCCTCCACACCTTGGCCGCCGCTCAAACCCCGGCCATTCTTTGCTTGCATGAGACCTCTGCAGCTTGGGCCAAGAAAGCCCTAGATCTGAGCCTACAAGTGGAATTATACAAAATTCAAAGACCCTCAGAGCCATTCCACAAGTGGAAGTTGCAGACAATCTACCCCCATCCCGACCTCTCCTTCTCTCCTTCTCTCCCACTATCTTCATCCTTCTCTTCTTCTCTCTCCCCCTCTGTTTCTTTCTCGAAATCGAGCCAATCCCGCAAAACGCACCATCTCACTAACTTTCTCATAATTCCATGGCCACGGTGGCGGCGGCTCTGCAATCTGAGACCGTATGGCTTAGAGGGACTGGGATGAGAGGGAGGGAGATAGTGAGGTTGAAGGCCAGATCTATTGAGGTTGAACTCAAAACCTGGTAACTAGACAGCGAAAATGGCAACCCCACAAGTAAATATCCACAAAATATCAATAAATAAAAAAATATCCACAAAATATGAAGAACTCAAAATCTAGAAAACAAAAGCTGAGGGCGCCGTTGTGGAACTCATCCGGCACCTCCTGATCTAGACGGCAACTCATACAAACTCTGTCTACGCCAGCAAAGATTTTAAATTTTCTTGTTTTCTAAAATTTAAGAAAGAGAAAAAAACCACCTGAAATAAGGAAATGAATTATGAGATATGTATATGATGAAAGAGACGAACATATGGAGAAATGGGTAAAGGTTGTTTTCTTTTTGGTTGATTTTCTGTGTAAATTGGAATTGGCGTTAACAGGGGTGGTGGGTTTTGAGCTTTTGACGATTTGGATTGTATTGACTTTTTAGAGAGAAGGAATTTGGAAGAAAGTGTCTCCTTTCTTTCCTTCTCTACAAAGTGGTTGGTCCACCATTTCCAAACTTTTCCAGAATTACTCAAGCCACTGTACCTAGCCTCAGACCCAAGCCCCGATTTGCAGGCCCCAAGCCACTGTACCTCTTTGTCTCTCTACCTCCCCCAAAATTTATCAACTTTGATTTTGGATTTAGGGTTGATGAAGAGATGAAATTTGAGGAAATAGCATGAGAAGAGGTGCAGAAGGAGAGGGTGTGTATCGGGGAAGGGGGAAAGAGAAGGTGGGGGCGGCGGGGGATGATCGCAGAGAAGGCTGAGATGGGGGTCGGGGTGTACGCTGGGATGGGTTTGTTTATTTTTTAATTTTATTTTGTATATATGTTTTTATTTTAATTTTTAATTATTAAAATTATTTAATTATATTTTTATTTATGTAGAAGTGGGCTCCACTTGCCATGTCACACACTTAATTGGTGAGTAATGGTCCATATACACAAAATTACAAAAACACCCCTGCCACGTCATTAGATTTAGGGAGCTTTAGTTTTCACACACAATATAGTTTACTATTTAGGTAAATAGGAATTCAATTTCAGCTAATTAGGATAAAGCCAAAAGTCAAAATATAGTACCTGCTTTTACCAAAATATAATTAAAGAACTTTAAAATTACAACATATGCCATTATGCCATTATTTTCAAATTTCAATATTTTATTTCAAATTTACAAAATATCTAGCCAATCACCACACCACCACCGGAATCTCGTGTGCCGGCCACCGCCGCCGGACGTCGCCGGAACCCCGCCGCCGGAACCCCATTGGAATCCTGTTGCCGGGCTGCCACCTTTTTCCGGGGACCAACTCTGTTACTCTTTATTCACCTTTAAAAAAAAAAATTTGTGTCATTGAATGGACTTGAACCTTGTCCCACAAAGGAGGAAGGCACACTCACAAACCACTACACCAAACTTGATTTTGTAATATTTATTAAGTTATACAATATTTATATAAACAAAGGGAAAGCAGAAACCGGAAGAAATTGGAAGCGCTTCGATCCAGAGAAATAGAGTTGTGTAAGAAACGAAAGTGAAAATTTTGTAACAAAGGGGAACAGAGGGGAGGAGAAAGGGAGAAGATGCGGGGGGAGAGAGAGAGAGATATATATATGAGAAACTAATGAATTTGGGTTAGGCTTTTAAATGAAAAGGGTGTAATTGTCCTTTTAGTGGCTCTTTGGCCTAATCCAAAATAACAATTCTTTTATAGGTATTAAAACCCAAACCAAAATAGCAAATGTCTTAAATACTAATAAGTAAAGTTATCTATGTCTAAAACCTAATTTTCCTAATTAGCATGCAAACTATGTCTGTTCAAGTTGGTTCAGCAGCTCAACCACAAAATGCTAAAGCCAGATTAAATTGCTCGTAGGACAGCAAATTTTCACCCAAGCATTTGGGGAGATCAATTCATCAATTATGATGATTCACAAGACATGATATGTAATGGATATCATGCATACACATATCATAGATAACTCTTTATAACTCTTCTAGAACAAATGCTATGAATCTAATTCACATGTCATAGATAACTTTTTATAACTTTTTAAGTACTTGTTGATGATGAAGTCAAACAATATGGGTAGAATATTTTTTAGGTTGTATTTCATTCTCCAAAAGAAGGTATTTATAATACAAGGATGAAACCCTAGTAGGGTCAAACTAGGAAACAAGATAAAATCCTAATTACACAATATATGTACAAAAGGAAAGAAATATAGTCATAATAAACTAGGAAATAAATATCCTAATTAAGCTAGGATCTCGCTAACACTCCCCCTCAAGTTGGAGCAAAGATGTTACGCATGCCTAACTTGTCAAGCGAGTTGAGAAAGACCGTAGTAGACACAGTTTTCATAAGAACATCTGCCATTTGATACTTGGATGATATAAACAGAAAGAAATAATTTCAACATCTAACTTCTCTTTAACAAAATGTCGATAAACCTCCACATGCTTTGTATGATCATGTTGCACAGGGTTATGTGCAATTGCAACTGCAACTTTATTATCACAATACAAATCCATGGGTTTCTGAGGTTCAAGCCCAAGATCTCTCAACAATCTTCTCAACCATAGTAACTCGTACACACCTTGAGCCATCCCATGGTACTCGGCCTCGGTACTAGACCTAGACACCACTTTTTGCTTTTTACTCCTCTAAGTAACAAGATTACCACCAACAAATGTAAAATACCCATACGTATAACGTCTATCAGTGACTGAACCAGCCCAATCAGCATCTGTATACCATTCCACATCTGTATGACTATAATTGCAAAACATTAACCCCTTGCCAGGAGTTACTTTTAGATACCTCAAAATGCGCATCACAACACTCATATGATCTTCACTAGGAGAATGCATAAACTGACTCACTACACTCACTGCATATGCAATATCAAGACATGTATGAGCTAAATAAATCAATTTCCCCACAAGTCATTGATAACGCTCTTTATTTGTAGGGACTTGATCAGGATACAACCCCAACTTATGATTCTGTTCAGTAGGGGTATCAATTGGTTTACAATCCAATATTCCAGTCTCTGCAAGTAAATCCAAAATATACTTTCTTTGAGATAGAAAGATACCATGTTTAGATCTGACAACTTCAATCTCAAGAAAGTACTTCAAATCACCCAATGACTTCATCTCAAACTAGAAGTCAGATACTTCTGAAGATTTTTTATTTTTGCCTAATCATCTCCAGTCATAATCATATCATCAACATAAATAATTAAAGCTGTCAATTTACCTTTATGACACTTTAGAAACAAAGTATGGTCTGAGTTACTCTGCACATACCCAAATTTGTTCATAGATGCTGCAAATCTCCCAAACCATGCTCTTGGAGACTGCTTCAATTCATATAAGGACTTCCGCAGCTTACACACAACACTCTCCTTAGAGGCTAAAGGAATACCATGAGGGAAATTCATGTAAATCTCCTCCTTGAGGTCACCATGTAGAAAGGCATTTTTGACATCGAATTGCAATAAGGGCCAGTTGCAGTTAGCAGCCAGGGACAATAGTACACGCACAGTATTGAGCTTTGCCACTGGAGCAAAGGTCTCCAAATAATCAACTCCATAGGTCTGAGTATAACCCTTTGCTACCAATCTAGCCTTGTAACTGTCAACGGAACCATAAGCCTTATGCCTCAAAGTAAACACCCATCTGCATCCAACAACTTTCTTCCTTCGTGGCAAAGGAACTAAATCCCATGTTTTATTCTTATTCAAGGCATTCATTTCAATATTCATGGCATCCATCCATTTGGGGTTAGATAAAGCATCCTGCAGCTTAGTTGGCACACATATACTAGATAATTGACATAAACATGATGCATATGACTTAAACAAACGATGAGTTGACACATAATGGCTAATGAGATATTTAGACTTGACATGTATATTAGGAGAATATTGTACTTTAGGTTTCCCACGAGTAGTTCGTGGGGGTAACTTATACGTTGACACAAATAGATCATTAGAAATTACCTCACTTAATTCACTATCACGAGTAGATTGGGGCACTGGCAGGGCAGAGGGGGGTATTGCATCGAACTCATCCATTTAAGAATCACTGTCACTATTTTCAAATACATGCGTCTGGTCGCTTGCTTCAGTACGACCGTTTATTTCGACACCGAGAACACTTGCTTCATCTCCAGATATGGGCGACCGGTCAAGTTCCAAAGGGCGACCGATTGTTTCTTCACAAAGATCACATGTTTCATCTTCAAATTTGGGCGATTGATCGCGCTGAAGCAAGCAACCAGTTGTTTCCTTCCCAAGTGCAGTATCTTCAAACACATCATTCTCCAATTCAAGTCCAACATTCTCCAATCCAAGACTCTCCAATTCACTCCCCCTCTCCCCTTAAATTGGAGAGGAGGGAAAGACATAATAGGGCACTTCTTCATGGAAAGTCACATCCAAAGTAACATGTACCTTCTGGGTAGGTGGATGATAGCATTTATAACCATTATGAGTAGAAGAGTAACCAATAAAGACACATCGTAGAGCACAAGGATCAAGTTTACTCCGTTGATGAGTGTAGACATGAACATAGGCAACACACTCAAAAAAAATTAAGGGGCAACTTGGAGACGAAGACATGGAAAACATGGTCACCAAACACATCATGCAGAGTCTTGAAATCAAGAACCCGCCGGCTAGAAGTATGATTAATCAAATAGGCAGCAGACAGAACTGCATGCCCCCAAAGATGATGGGGAACAGACATATCCAATATGAGTGAGCGTGCAACTTCAAGCAATTGTCGGTTCTTTCTTTCAGACACACCATTTTGTTGAGGGGTAAAAGGGGTTGTTGTTTGGTGAATAATACCTTGAGCACGGAAGAAAGACGCCAAAGTATTATTCACATATTCGTCTCCATTATCAGTCCGGAATACTTTGACCTAAGCATGAAACTGAGTAGACACTATAGTATAGAACTCTGGAAGGATGGAAGCAACATCATGTTTATTTTTCAGCAAGAAAACCCAAGTGAGTAGGGTACAATCATTAATAAATGTGACGAACCAACGAAATCTATTCGAAGTAACGCGAGCCGAACCCCACACATCAGAATGCACTAAATCATAAGGCTTTGCGGCTTTACTGTCACTCAAAGAAAACACAGTGCGATGACTCTTGTCCAAAATACATGCCTCGCACTTAAAACTGGACTCATCATAAGAGCAAAATAAAGATGGAAACAGACGCTTCAAGTAGCCAAATGACGAGTGTCCCAAAAGATGATGCCATAACCAAATTTGATGTTTGTTTTTGACACTGCAACTTTGAACAATATTAACGACACGATCACAAACTGGTGCAGAAGGTAATGTCAAATAATAAGACAAACATATGCAACGCATGTGTTTACTGTGGACATTAACTTATACATATGTGTTAATGCATTTGTATCTTTCTCCCACCCTGAACTTGCATATATCTCATTCTGACCCAGAAAAAAAAAAAACTTGCATAAATCTCATAGGTTGCTCAAAGGACCCAAAACAATAAATAAATAAATAAAAAAACAAAAGCAAAGGAAGCAAACAAATCTTGCTGATTCACCCTGGCCCCTTAATTGTGGTCTTACGTGAGACAACAATTAAAAACAATCCCATTCAAAGAACCTGAGACAACAGTTGCACCTCGCCAATCGCCAATCGCCATTCATACTATATATTACGTGATTTTTTTATATATTAATCTACTTTCTGGTATCTCGATCCTTGCCTAAGCTTTCCCTTCCTTAAAAAAAAAAAAAAACACAAAGCATGCAAACTATGTCTGTCCAAGTTGGTTCAGCAGCTCAACGACAAAATGCTAAGCCAGACGAAACTGCCCGTAGGACAGCAAATTTTCACCCAAGCATTTGGGGAGATCAGTTCATCAATTATGATGATTCACAAGACATGGATATCATGCATGCACATGTCATATATAATTTTTTATAACTCTTCTGGAACAAATACTATGAATCTGATTCACATATTGATGATGTTCATTTGAGTGTGTGGTTTAGATTCATAGTTTGCCAACGAAAGTCTCTCGCAAGAGAACGTTAACTATATGCAGGTTATTTCAATTTTATTAAAACATCTTCGACATGTTTTTACTAATTTAATTTGTTGCTGTAGATAACTCATGCTCATAAGCAAGGGCAGGTTGACGAACTAAAAGAAGTTGTGAGGAGGGAAGTATTCACAACTACTAGTGCAGGTGATCTTTCACATCAGCTCAAGCTAATCGATGCAATCCAGCACCTTGGTGTGGCATACCGTTTCAAAAGAGAAATTGAAGAAGCACTGGAACGCATGCATACTACATTTCATGACTATGACAGTGACGATGATGGTGATCTATACAATGTTGCTCTTTGTTTTCGACTACTACGACAACATGGACATAATGTTTCATGTGGTAGGTTTATATTATTCTAGTTTTTTTTTATTGATATACTTGTGGAGTGTGGTTTGAGAGACTTTGGGCTACTATTATTCTAGTTCTTATCTTTTTGTCCATTTTTTGACCATCAAAACCAGATATATTCAACAAGTTCAAAGATGAAAATGGTAGCTTCAAGGAAAGCTTAATTGCTGATGTGTCTGCCATGCTAAGCTTTTATGAAGCAACACATCTGAGGGTGCATGTGGAGAAGATATACTAGAAGAGGCTCTCACTTTCACCACCACTCACCTTGAGTCCGCAACAACCCGTGTAAACAATCCAGGCCTTAGAGAGACCTCTGAGAAAAAGTCTAGAGAGATTAGGTGCCAGGCGTTACATGTCGATCTACCTAGACGAAGCTTCACATAATGAGTGCTTGTTGAAACTTGCAAAGTTAGATTTCAATCTTGTTCAGCCTTTACACAAAAAAGGAGCTACAAGAGATTACTAGGTAATATAATGAAGTCTCTCTTTTAATTATATCTGTGTGCATGACATGAGGGATCTACTTTGCAAAGTTCAATTTGGGAGTAATATATTTACATATAAATGTTTAGGTGGTGGAGCACTAGACTTTGAAAGGAAGCTGCCATTTGCAAGAGATAGGATGGTGGAGTTGTACTTTTGGATAGTGGGAGTGTATTTTGAGCCTCAGTATTCTGTGGGGAGAAAAATTATGACGAAAGTGAGTGTCTTGCTAACGATATTGGATGATATCTACGATGCATTTGGCACATTTGAAGAACTAGTGGTCTTTACTGAAGCAATTGACAGGTTAATAATTTGAAACAAACAATTTATTCTTGCTTTTTTTGTTAGAGAATATTCATTTAATTTGTCTCAAAACTCTCCTAATTTAATTATCTGTTTCAGGTGGGACCTCAATTGCAGTAATGAACTCCCTGACTACATGAAAATATTTTACCATGCACTTTTGAATCTTTTCAATGAAATTGAGGAGGAGATGATCAAGGAAGGAAGATCATACCGAGTTCCTTATGCAATATGTTGACGCCAAAAAGTGGTTCTTTGACTTTGAGGGTCAACTTAGTAATCTATGCCTTCGGTAAATCAAGGGCTTCGGTAGGGAGCGTAATCTGCAAAATAAGAGAACGCTCGGTAAGACCTAGGGCACCGGTGTGGTACCGGCCGTAGGCTCTCCGATGCTTAAGTAAGTTCGGGATTAAGAAAGATTAACTGACAGATCAATAGGCTTGTATGCCGTACGTTCTGATTACCTCATTCATGGGGTAGGTGGCCTCTTTTATAGGCCTTGGGAGGTGTGCACTTGATGTAGAATTTCGATGTGGGACAGTGGACGTCGATTGTGAGCGTGCCACGTGTCCTGAGAGTGGGCGTTGCCCTAATGGAGGGATCGGTAGTCATATTGCCGAAGGCAACGTTGACCAGGCATTGGATACCGAATGCGACTTTGACCAGGTTCGATCCTGTCCACGTGTCTCTCTCTGATTGGCCGTTCATTATGGTGTAAACACAATACAAGCTGTATGTGAAACACGATTGAATCACAGCTTCATTTGCTTTTGAAAATATACACTTTCGTTCTTGCTCAATTGTGTTAAAAATAATCTAGACTTCATTAATAGTCGGCTGGTAAAATAGTAATAGTTGGCTGTTAGTAGTTGTGGGTTAAAATAATGGTGTGGTAGAAGTTAGTTGAATTAACTATGTTTGGTTTTAGTTGTGGTTTTAATGTATTAGGTCGGTAGTGGGTATTATATAAAGCCAACCCTTTTCTCTTCATTTTATATGAAGTAAGGAACATCATCAATATCTAAAATAGTGTCCCACTACTTTCTGTCTTTTATCACAAGAGAACAAGTTTCTTCTCTTACCTAGTATTACTCCCACATAACCGTACCCACCTATAATATCATTCCTTTATCTCAATAAAGTGGTATCAGAGCTTGTCTCAGATCCATATGGCTTCAAACAACAACTTGTTGCAGCCCCAGCTTCCAAAGTTTACTGGGAAAAATTATAGTCAATGGAGCATCCAAATGAAGGTGCTGTATGCTGCTCAAGATTTGTGGGAGGTAGTTGAAAATGGCTTTGTGGAGCCAAATAATCAAGGAGACCTCACTCAACAACAACTCACAGAGCTGAAGGAGACACGTAAGAAGGACAAGAAGGCTTTATTCTTTATCTTTCAAGCAGTGGATGAAGCTATTTTTGAAAGAATCTCATCATGCACTACATCAAAACAGGCGTGGGACACTCTCTTTGCATCATATAAAGGAGAAGAAAAAGTGAAGATGGCAAGGTTGCAAACTCTAAGAGGTGAGTTTGATATGTTACGCATGAAGGAGTCAGAATCTGTTGAAGACTATTTCAATCGTGTCATTTCTCTAGTCAACCAACTGAGAATTAATGGAGAACAAATTGAAGATCAGAGAGTTGCTAAAAAAATTCTTCTGAGTATGTCCCGAAAGTTTGAATATATTGTGGTGGCCATTGAAGAATCCAAAGATCTTTCTACTTTGTCTCTTGACAGTTTAATGGGTCTCTTCAATCCCATGAGTTACGGCTGAAGCAGTTTGACTCTGGCCCTATTGAGCAAGCTTTTCAATCTCAAGTCTCATTCAAAGGAAGTTCTAGAAGAGGAGGCAGAGGCTTTGCTCGTGGACGAGGAAGAAATAATCAAGGACGTGGCTATGCAAATGACCAGAAGAAAACTAATGCTGACTCTGCACGAGATTATGGTTATTCAAGAGGAAGAGGAGATTATGGTTATTCAAGAGGAAGAGGAAGAGCACGTGGAAGAGGAAGAGAATAAGGTTTCTTCCTTCCCAATATTTAGTGCTACAATTGCAAGCAGTATGGGCACACCAAGTACACATGCAAAAACAAAACAAATGGAGGAGCCGAATCAAGCTTTGTGCATGAAAAAAATTCTGAAAGGGAAAATGATGATGTGGTTCTACTTGCATGTGCAGCTGCCAAAGAAGGAAAAGTTTGTGCGGGAAAATGGTATCTTGACGGTGGATGCAGTAATCACATGACAGGCAACAAAAGTGCCTTTGTCAATTTCAAGCATACCAACAACTCCGAAGTAAGGATTGGTGATGGTGGAAAGCTAGTGGCCAAAGGATGTGGAGATATTCTTTTTCTATCCAAGTGTGGAGAACAAAAAAGAATCTCTGATGTGTTATATGTCCCAGATTTAAATTACCATCTCCTTAGTGTGGGGCAGCTTCTTCGTAAAGGTCATAATATTCATTTCAAGGAAGACCAATGTGTAATTAGAGACAAGTACAACTCTCTAATTACAAAGGTGCATATGTCAGGGGACAATATGTTTTCTCTGACTGTTTGGATGAACAGTAACAGGGGGCTGTTTCTGCGCGCAGGGGGGAGGAGAGAGAGAAGAAGAAATCTGATATTTAAAAGCAAACTTCGAATTATTTACGTTTTTGCCACTGGTGATGTTTTGCTCGTAACTTCCCCGTTACAACTCCGATTCAAGCCTACCGCATGTACTGCCCCAAACTCTTTCCAAATTAAAAATGGCCATTTTGCCCCTACCCCGAGGGCAAAATTGTAAATTCACATTTCTCGAATTTAATTAAATTCACTATTTCTTTTATTTTGGATCGGGATGTTACATTCTGTATTCAATCAAATAAAATCGATACTACTAATGAAATAAAATACATGAATTACAATTAATTTTGAAAATAAAACATTAAAATACAATGAAATAAAAAGGCAAGCAAACTAACTTAATGGTTTTGATCATTTAACCAATCCATGTTGCTAGGTCCATCGTCACGAAAAAGTCTTCGTCTCATAACATCCCTTCGTTCTAGCTTCCAAAATTGTTTTGTTTCAGGAGACATATGGCTTGTATCCATGGCCGTGGTTTCCCGATCCTTCTTCTCAATGTTTTGGTTGCGTACATACTCCCTTTCTTTTGCATATTCCACTTGAAATGCCCTCTCATCTTCTTGGGTTTTCTTGCCTATTTCAAGTCTCATGGCGCTTTGCCTTGCAATTTCCTCCAAAAATTTAGATGTATTACTAGTAGAATTACTCCCTCTCTTTGCCTTCGCCGTCTTTCTCCCAATAGGCCTCGGCTCTCTTTGGATGGGTGAGTCTTGACTCATCGAGGAATCCATAGGCGAATCCGATGTCGGTGAATTATGGAGTGGCATCTCGTTCAACACCATAGTCGGACCCATTGAAATAATTCGGAATCTCTGACAATTCTTCATCACCTCCCAACATTGGGTATGGTTGAAACTTTTTTTGTCTTGCCCAGTAGCACTATACCACATTTGTGCTTGCAAAATCTATATAAAAAAAAAATATATATATATATATATATATTGGAAATGCAAGAAACTTAAAAAAAATATTGGCAATGCAACAAATATAAACAAAATAATGGAAATGCAAGAAATATTAAAAAATGATTGGAAAATCAAGACATATTAATAAAATATTGGAAATGCAAGAAACATTTAAATAAAAATTAATAAACCGAAAATTACAAATAATTTACCTCATTGGTAAGATTTTCCCCGCTCCTATGGTTGTCCATCGCTTTTGCCAAGGCATCTCTCCATTTCCCCAACTCTTTATTGAGAATTTTCCACCTACTAGACAATGCCATTTCCGTACGGGTCGAACTCGATCTATCACAAAATTCTTGATGAATTTTTTTTCACATATGACAGAATTTCATCTCATTGCCCGATACGGGACAATGACTAACTTGGACCCAATAGTCACACAACAAAACATCTTCCATGGTGCTCCATGCCCCAATACCGTCGATAGATGAAGCCATAATGAGATAGACAAAAATAAAACTTGAAAGTGAAAAAAATATTGAGTAGAAAGTGAATAATAGTTGAAGGAGAGGAAAATGTATGAGATTTGGTGTTAAAAGTGAAGAGTATTGGTTGGTATTTATAGAAAAAAAAAATTCATAAATTTTTGGGTATTTTTTTTAAAAAAAATTTTCATTTTTTTATTGCACAAAAATTGGCACGTGGCTTCTAGCCGTTAGCGGCCACTGTAACGCGCGCGTGCAATTTTTTTTTAACGTTGGCACTTGCATTGCACACACCAACGGTAAAAAAAAATTCAAATAGAAGGGCTAACGCCACGTTGGCGTCAGCATGACATCAGCCTAAAACTCGGGCTCAAGCACGGGCTCGCCTCCCCCTCGGGCTAGCCCAGTCTGGTGGGGTCCACCACCTGCTCGGGCTTGCCTATGCTGCTGGAAACGACTTTTTCACCCAAACACCCCCCCAGCCTGAGCCCAACCTCCACTGCTGGACTTGCTCTAATGGCTGGCTGGCTGGTGGAAGACATATGCCTGAAGGGTTTCCGTTTTTGTTTTTCGTTTTCGTATAGCTTTAAGTTTCAAACATATGTCTCTACACGACACACAAACAAGACGAACTCATTTCAAGGAACAGACGAGGTTTAAGATAAGGGTTTCAATTCAGTTCAGGTATGGGCAAAATACCATTTCACCTCTTCCTCCACCCAGCTAATTTAATCTTTTGTCATGCTTGCTCTTAGCAGTTTTACAAAAATACGGCCCTACTGCTACTAAAGAAATGTCGGTTCTTGAGTTTTGATTTATCTGTCTTCTTTAATCATTTTCAATCATTTATTCTTGAATGGTAGAAGATCATCCAAAATACAGGGTCCCTCCTCAGTTTCTTTAGAGCAAATTTTTTTTTACAATGAACACCTTTAATACTAGCACATTATTAAAAGTTGCCAAATGTGGGGTTTTTTTTTAAAGTTTAAGTTATAGTCTAAACCACATGGGAGGGAGATTTCTCTCACACACACAATTATGATTTTATTGGGGTTCGAACCAGAGACCTCTAGTCTGTAAGATAAGATCATTTTCCACTAAGCTAGACCTCATTGACCACGTGGTAGGAGGATTCTTGGTTAGGACAGGGAGGTGCACTCAAATTAGTAGTATAACCTCATCAAGAAAACAATTCATTTATTAGTGATTGGTTTTTTGTAACACCAAAGTTCGGAGGGAGCGGGGGGAAATTCACACACACGGGACTTGAACCCTTAATCACTTAGGAGGACACCAAAAACCTAGATCCATTCAACTAACACCCCATTGGTATTTCTTGTTGTGGTGTTTTAGACAACCTGCAAAACAGAGATTATTTCAAACACGCATTATACTCGCAAGTACACGAACCGTTGGTAATAAAGCTTATGTAAGTGCGAGGTTGATCCCACGTGGATTTGATCCCCTAATTCCATTTGATTTCCTAGTGAATAAAAAGAAAGAAAAAACAAAGTTACAGAGTCACACAACTCCAAGGCTAAAATCACACTTTAAACACATAACACATAGTGGGGGAGGGGGTTTCGAAATGAGAAACTAATTCTAAAAATATCCATGAAAAGAAATGCTAACTAAGAAGATTAACAAATGTAAGTGACAAAATGTAATCTAGGAAAACTAAAATTAGAACACTTGGAAGTCATCCCTACACTTTTACTCATGTTATTGAATACTCAGAGCAAATAAACTCTAGACACATTGATGAAGATGTTTGCATGACAGGGTTTAGTAGCTCAAGACGCATGATTCTCTCTAAAATAAGTAAGGTGCATGTTTACTGCTACAATACTCGTGCTTCCCATAAAATCAATCTAGGTGTGCTTAGTACTTCAATTTAATCATATGAAAAACCCATTAAATTTGAAAAGAATATGAACATCACAAGAACCCTAATAGCATGGTGTTTACATTATGCATTCAAGAAACCAAATCACATAGATGATTCTTACTTCATCCATTAGATGCTTAGGAAAACATTAGGGTACATATAATCCCAACAATCTCAAGAAGTTCCCCTTGGCCATGAATTTTGGAGGTGGAGGAGTTACCCATGAATAAACACTACTACAAAAAAGGCAAAAGACGACGGGAATTCACCGTCGTGAATTTGGTTTTCAAACCGTCATAGAATCGAGCGACGTCTTTTGCAAAGTAAAACCACGACGCGAAATCACCGTCGTTGTTATGACAAACCACGTCATTAACAAAAAACAACCGACGTCTGTATACTGAAAAATGAACCAAAAAATTGTCCAGGAGAAGAATAGACGACCTATTTTATACAACATCCGTCGTGTAAAAGAATACAATACGTCTTTAAATAAATAAAATATGACGTTATTAAAGCATACGACGTCCAATATATTTATATAACCGTCGTGCAATAGTATTGCCACTTCGTTTTTTCCATTAATATTGACGTGGAAATAGCGGTTAGGGTAAATCACCGTCGTTGTTATAACAAACACCGTCATTTACAAAAAAACACCGACGTCTGTACACTGAAAAATGAACCAAAAAATTGTCCTGGAGAAGAATAAACGACCTATTTTATACAACATCCGTCTTGTAAAAGAATACAATACGTCTTTAAATAAATAAAATATGACGTTATTAAATTATACGACGTCCAATATATTTATATAACCGTCGTGCAATAGTATTGCCACTTCGTTTTTTCCGTTAATAATGACGTGGAAATAGCGGTTAGGGTAAATCGTCGTCGTTGTTGTAACAAACAACGTCATTTACAAAAAAAAAACCGACGTCTGTACACTGAAAAATGAACCAAAAAATTGTCCTGGAGAAGAATAGACGACCTATTTTCTACATCCATCGTCGTGTAAAAGAAAACAATACGTCTTTAAATAAATAAAATATGACGTTATTAAAACATAGGACGTCCAATATATTTATATAACCGTCGTGAAATAGAATTGTTACTTCAGTTTTTCCATTAATATTGACGTGGAAATAGTGGTTAGTGTAAATCACCGTCGTTGTTGTAACAAACAACATCTTTTACAAAAAAAAATAGCGGTTAGTGTAAATCACCGTCGTTGTTATTAATATATACTACGTCTTATATATTTACATAACCGACGTGGAAAATATGTTAGGCTCATGACTTACGACATATTTATTTCTATAAACGACGTAGTATATGATATACAACGTCGTGATCATGTAAAAGACAGCCGTGTTTCTCTATTTATACGTCGTCTTTAGTAAAATAATAGTCGTCTAATCCATCCAAGACGTCGTCTTTTGTAACGTTCAGGTTCGATATCTGTCCTTTTAGACGTCGGTATTATTGTACTGAAGTCGTGTTATTTGTAATTACATGTCGGCTCTTTATCCTTCTCCGACGTGATATCGTTAATAACTGTTTCACAATAACGTCGTATTTTTTCACTTTTAGTTCGCTTTTAGACGTCGGTAAATTCAATGTCGTCGTTGAATGCTCCAAAACGTCGTTTTTTATTGACAATTTTATGACAACAGACGTCTGTTTTTCACAGTTTTATAAGGACCGTCGTTTTATAATACTGAACCAGTATTTTATGTACTGATTGTTTTGTGTCCAAAACCTGCATAATGAAAGTGAAGAAAACACATTACAATTTATTACAAAATTAATGTCATACAGTAGTGCTGTTTAGGGGATAAATAATTTCATAAATTACAAGAGCATCATTCAATCCATATATCTTCACACCCATCTCGAATATTTTGACTCCCAAACTCACCCACTAGTTCATGAAATGTGTCAACATTTGGCATCCCTCTAGTAAATGGCTCACACTCAATTCTCACATCACCTAAGACATCATCACCAATAACATCATCATTATATTCTCTATTAGGCGCTAATAACATTACCGACCAACCATGATGCATCGGGTCGTCAACAAAAAATACTTGTTTGACTTGAGAAGCCAAAACAAATTGGTCATTCCTATGTCCAATTTTACTCAAATCTACAAGGGTAAATCCAAGTTCGTCGACTACAAGGCCGGAAGTACTATCTATCCAATCACACCTAAAGACTGGGATTGTAAACTTTTGGTAGTCAAGGTCCCAAATTTCTTGAATGACACCATAAAAACCCATATTTGAGAGAATTGGGTTTTTATCCTTGGCACTAGCAACTTGCATGGTATGTGCAAGTAAATAAACTTCACTATTTTGAACTGTCCGCACATCATCTTGTGCCTTGATGTTAAATTTAACACCTTTAATAAGATAGCTCCTATATAATGGCACTGCCATGTTTGGACCAGCTGCTAGCCACCTTAAATTTTCTGATACCCCATGATTGCCTCCCTCATCAAGTTCACTTTGAACCTGCAAATTAATCATATCTTAATTCAATCTAACATAGAAAGAAGAAAATTAAAAGTCCAATATGTTATTGAATAACATATACCTTGAAGTGTAGCCATTGAATGAAAGTGCTATTGTGCTTATCTTGCAGCCACTTTGTTCTCTTTCTAAATTTTGGATAAGCGGCCTTGATGTGGATCATATGTTCCCTACATGACACGAAAAATTCAAGCATTACGGTCCCAAACATATAAGATAAACATAAGGAATAATTTAAAATGGAAACTTAAGGAATAAAACTCATACTCGATATAAGGTAGAACTTCCTCCGTATTCTCCAAGACATATAGATGTGCTTGGTTCAACAGGTCCCGATCAACTAAGCTCACTGTGCAACCTGATAATGGCTTTGAAACTCCTATCTTCTGACTTGATGGCACTCCAATTGTACTAATATCAGATAAATGTTCAGTGCAAAATTCTACAGCTTCTTTAGCTATATAACGCTCCGCAATGCAACCTTCGGGATGAGTACGGTTCTGAACATACCCCTTTAGAACTTTCATATATCTTTCGAACGGATACATCCATCTAAAATATACTGGCCCACATAGACGAACTTCTCTGACAAGATGTACTACTAGATGAACCATGATATCGAAGAATGAAGGTGGAAAGTATTTTTTGAGCAAACACAAAGTAACTACTACATCTTTTTCCAACTTATCTAGCTTGGAAACATCAACCGTCTTTGCACATTTAGCATTGAAGAAGAAGCACAAACGAGTTATTGCATACCTTGCAGGCTTCTCCAAAACAGAACGAATTGCCACAGGGAGCAATTGTTGCATTAAGGTATGACAATCATGTGATTTAAGGCCAAGAAGTCTTGAATCTTGTAAAGATACAAGATTTTTTATATTTGAAGAATAACCTTCAGGGACCTTCATACCATAGAAAGAATTGCAAACCGCTCTCTTCTCTGCTCTTGACAAATTCCAAGGCCCTGGAGGCAAACGAGTACTTCTTTCTCCATACTCGGGTTGCAAATCAGTTTTGACCCCCATGTTCAATAAATCTAACCGAGCAGCAATCCCATCTTTATTTTTTCCAGGGATCTCCAGCAATGTACCAATGATACTATCACAAACATTCTTCTCAATGTGCATAACATCGAGGACATGCCTCACTGGAAGGTATTTCCAATACTCAAGATCAAAGAATTTTGACTTCTTCTTCCAACAAACTCTGTCACCATCATTTTCACCTCCACCTCCCCCTTTTTTCGATCCCCATATGTAATTAATATCTTCAACCATATGCAGCACTTCTTCTCCCGTTAATGGCTCCAGAGGCGTGCCATATTCAGGTTTCCCATTAAAAGCTGCACGTTGCCTCCTATATGGATGATTGATTGGTAACCATTTTCTATGCCCAATGTAACAAATTTTGTGGCCATTTTTCAACCTGTGACTAGGTGTATCATCGCCACATATTGGACAAGCTTTATATCCTTTAACAACACAACCAGATAAGTTTCCATAGGCGGGAAAATCATTAATGGTCCACAGTAATGCAGCTCTGAGTGTAAAATATTCTCCTATGTGTGCATCATACACTCCTCTAATCCCATCCCACAAAGATTTTAAATCATCAATCAAAGGCTCCAAGTAGACGTCTATATCATTTCCGGGTTGTTTAGGACCGGAAATCAATAAAGTCAACATCATGAACTTTCGTTTCATGCACAGCCATGGTGGGAGATTATATGTAACTAAGATAACTGGCCAGCAACTATATCTGCTACTTAGAGAACTGTGGGGATTGAATCCATCAGATGAAAGAGCCAATCTCAAGTTTCTCGGCTCATTACCAAACTCGGGCCATTTATCATCAACAAGTTTCCAAGACGGGGAATCCGCCGGATGAGACATCTGACCGTCAATTGATTTTCTAGCAGCATGCCAAGTCAAATTCTTAGCTGTCTCATGTGATTGAAACATCCTTTTAAACCTTGGAATTGGAGGAAAATACCACAACACCTTCGCTGCCACACCCTCTTTCAAGAATCCATCTTTGGTTTCCTTCCACCTTGAGATACCACAAGTAGGACAATTAGTTGAATCTTCATACTCCTTCCTATACAAGATGCAATCATTGGGGCATGCGTGGATTTTCTCATAACTTAGCCCCAATGCACACAAAGTCTTTTTTGCCTCATACATAGAGGCCGGTATTGTAGTTCCTTCTGGAAGCAACTCACCCTGAAGTATCAATAATTCTGTAAAACATACATCACTCATCCCATGTTTTGCCTTCAAATTATACAACTTCACTAATGCCGATAACTTGGTGTACTTTCTACAACCAGGGTACAATGGTTGATCTCCATCCCCAATCACATTAGCAAACTCATAAGGATCGGATCCAAAATCACCAAAATCATTATCATCCATCTCTATTTCTTCAGACACAAAACTGTACCTACTATGGTCATCATCTTCTTCAACATTTCTACTAGCATTACTAGTTGCAATTGGTTCCCAAGGTTCTCCATGAAATGTCCAATTCTTATAGCTTTGGTCAACTCCATTAAAGTATAAGTGATCCCTTATAATTCCAACCCCAAACAATTTCAAATTCGCACATTTAACACATGGACAACGGATATGCGTTGTAGTTAGAAGATTTTCTATTGAAAATTGCAAAAATGCTTCCACCCCTAACTCATATGCCTTCGATCTTCTATCCGAGTGCATCCATGACTTATCCATCTTGGACACTATATCCTATTATCTATAATAAGATGAAAAGACAAGCAATGACTATCACTATAGCAGATTATATAAGGTTTTAATAGAAAATAATATAGTATACAGACGACGGTTTTTAAACAACAACAGACGTATTACACATATATAGATGACGGGTTTTAAAAAAACGTCGTCTAATGCTAGCTAGAAACAGACGCCAGCGAACTTGAACCACGACGGTAGTTAAAACAAGCGTCGTGGTATATTTTTATAGACGACAGTTTGTTAAAAAAACCGTCGTCGTATGCATAAAAAAGATTTCGAAATCCAAGTTTATTTTCAAGAACCCAGAATATATTCAGAACACAACATATACATTAATTTTTATGTAGGGTATTAAGAACACAACATATACATTAATACAAAGCACGAAACCAACATATACTAAGCATGAAAACATTAAATCCATTCCCGATTCATAATAACAGAGAGTATTAAAAGATCCGACAACATTAAACCCTAAACCCGATTCATGAAAACATTAAACATTAAATCCATTAACCCATACCGTCGACAACATTAAAAAATCACAAAACCCTTTACCACAGAACTGAATATCATTCAATGAATTTACAAGCATGAGATTAGGGTTTGCACTTACAGGTAGGCAGAGCTCACAGCTTATGGCCAACTTGGATTCGACGGAGTTGTAAACTTGGCCAACTTGGATTCGACGGAGAGACCAACTTTGAATTAGAGTTGAAGTGAGAGAGCGGAGCGAAATGTTTTAGGACACAGACTATGGTCAACTTGTATAAGAGTTGGAGCGAAATCTGAAAATTTTAGGTCGAGCTGAAATTTTTAGAAAGCGCGCTTTTTAAAAAACATCGACAGAAACAAAAACACAATCGTCGTTAAAAGTTCAACCTAAACATGACGCTTATTTTAAAAATGACGTCGTTGTAAATATACTTACGACGCAAAACTCCACTACCGTCGTTAAAATGTCTAAAGAAATATGCCCTAAACCCTAATAAATAAAACCTAAATTATATATATTGTTTTTAAAAATAATTTTTCAAAAGGGATTAGGGTTTTATGGCCTAAAATATCTCGTCCATAAAACCCTAAACCCTAATCCCTTTTCTAAATTTATATAAACCCTAAACCCTAAACCCTAAACCTTTAAAGTATAAGTGAGTTGTGACTCATGAAAACATTTTACTTTTTGGTGGTAATTTTAAATTTGTATAACTCAAACTTAATTTTTTAAAGCTTAAGGGGGAAGAAAATATTGCAATGACTTCATAGGAGTTGACGTTGCATTTTTGGATTTATTTTAAATTTATTATGAATATTTCGAATTAAATAGAATAAAATATTATTAATAAAACCCACAAACCACGTCGTCGTTAATAAATTAACGACGTTTTAACTAATATAAACGACTTAATTTTAATAACAAACGTCGTTTACAGTTCAAACCATGGCCATTTTTACAAATAAAACGACGTACAAACCATTTTCCACGACATAAACTCTTAACCTATCGCCGTCTAATATCAAGAAAACAACGTCATCTATAGAACCAATAGCGTCATTTTAACCATAATTTACGTTGCTTTTTAGAAAAATATGACGTTGTTATGTGTGTACAACGTCATTTTAAAGAAACCACGGTTTAGAAATGCGGTCTTCGTAAATCATCGACGGAAAACAATAAAACCGTCGTTAAATATGATATCTAAACCCTAAACCCTAAACCCTAAACCCTAAACCATAAAATATAAACCCTAAATTATATATATATGTTTAAATAATTATAGAAAAGGATTTATGGTTTTAGGGCCTAATATATATTAACCATAAACCCTAAACCCCAAAAATAAACCTTTATCCCCCTAAACCCTAAACCCTAAACCATTAAAGTATAAGTGATGTTGTGACTCATGAAAACATTTTTCTTTTTGGTGGTAATTTTAAATTTGTATAACTCAAACTTAATTTTTTAAAGCTTAAGGGGGAAGAAAATATTGCAATGACTTCATAGGAGTTGACGTTGCATTTTTTGGATTTATTTTAAATTTATTATGAATATTTCGAATTAAATGGAATAAAATATTATTAATAAAACCCACAAACCACGTCGGCGTTAATAAATTAACGACGTTTTAAATAATTATAAACGACTTAATTTTTAAAAAAAACGTCGTTTAAATTTTAAACCATGGCCATTTTTACACATAAAAACGACGTACAAACCATTTTCCACGACCAAAACTCTTAACTTCTCGCCGTCTAATATCAAGAAAACAACGTCGTCTATAGAACCAAGAGCGTCGTTTGAACAACCTTTTACGTCGCTTTTTAAAAACTGTGACGTGGTTATATGTCTACAATGTCTTTTTGAAGAAACTACGGTTTTTCACAACATGAAAACCTCAACAAATTTACAGGGACGTTGACGTCAACAAAAACTTGCTAATTCTAACCAATTTTGTACAAAAACTTGTCTAATTCTAACAAAATTTGTACATTTTATAAAAATGTTTAAGTATGCTAAAATTCCTCTACTCCATATGAACACACACAAACTCTGCCCATTCTTTCCTAACTTCTTCAATGGCAGCTTGGGGGTATGGCGCTTGATCCTTTCCTTTGGCAAACTGCAGTCCATAAACAAAGATTAATCTCACAGACGACGCTATTATTCATTTACCGACGTAGTATATATATTCAACGACGGTATTTTTAATTTACCGTCGTTGATAATATAAAAACCCACATAAAAATAAATCTGAAAATTCCTCTTCTTACCGTCTTCTCAAATTCCAGGGAAGTATCCTTTATGATGTCTCTCATAAAGCGCATGACATAATACCCGCATTCCACACTGCTTGGTTGCTTTGGAGTGCCAGGCAGAGTTTTCCAAAGAGGTGTTTTACGGCCTACTCTGCCTATGTGTGTATTATACATTTTTAGAGCAGAGTTCACTATATTTTTCCCGTCCTCATCCACAACACGATTTCCAGGCAGTGGATCCAGAAAATAGACAGTCTCCTTCTTTGCTCTCACAATGATCAAGACCCAATGACGGCTGCACAAAATAAATATAAAGGTTAAATAGTTTTATATGCAGAGCATCATACAAACAAAATCCTGTTTTTTGTTTGGAGACTAACCCTGGATTGTAAGGCATCAGGAAAATCTGTTCACCATCTGTTTTTTGAAGTCGATTGGCTACGAGACGTGATCTGTCAGTTAATGAACCAGCGTCGGCACTAACTGCAGCAGGGTCGATAAAGCCAACCATATTCACCATATTTGCAGCTTTCAGATGATCAAATAGGCACCTAAATATATGAATTGAAACCATGAGTGTTTTTTTTTAAAAACATAAAGGAGAGTGTCAAATGAATATTTGATAAGGACAAACCTCATATATACTGCAACGACAATAGCCCCAATTTCTTCCATGCCAGCAAATTGGGTAATATCTTCATGCAAGACGAAGGTGTTACGATCTATGCCAAACACCTCCTTCTCAATAGTAAAGGTCATAGCCTTCTCCTGAGGCTTTAGTGTCGATTCAACATAACTACAAAGGGATTGTAAAGAAGATGGCAACTCCAGCTTTGAATAATCTGGTACTTCAGTACTCTTTTTGAACAAATAAAGCAACATAAAGTGACGTGGTAAATAAATAACAACGACGGTTTAAATAACAAAACGTCGTCTTAAAATGTGTTAAACGACGTTAAAAAAATACCGTCGTAATGAATACTTTATTACGTCGTTTAAATAAAACCGATGTCTAATTCAAATGCAAAATTCATAATTAATGAATTTACCTTTTCAATTTGCTTTTCTCCAACACTGGATTGCTGTTATAATAAATAAAGAGATATATATATAAGAAAGATTGTACAACAATTTAAACATTCAACTAAATAAAAAATGGCGTGGAAATTTAAAACAAACGACGGTTGAAAGAAAATATAGACGTCTGAAAATTGAAAAACAAATGAAAAAGGCAAAGTTTAGAGAATTTACCTTTTCATCTTTCTTTTCTTCAATCTTTTCACCATCCCCAGATTTCTGTTATAAGAAATAAAGAAATATATATAAGACATAGTTCAAAAAGGGCAAAAAAAAAAAGTAAAAAAATTAAATTAAACAGTCGTGGTAATAATAACAAACGACGGTATTTAAGAATTACTGACGTGTATATTTAATCAAACGTCGTGGTATTTCATATACTACGACGGTATGTAAGCTTGTACAACAATTTAAACATTCAATTAAATAATTGCAGACGTGTAACATTCATTAAACGACGTTCAATAATAAACGTCGTGGTAATTCCTTTATTGAAAAAAAAATGAAAAATGCAAAGTTATGAGAATTTACCTGTTCAACTATCTCAAGTATCTTTCCTTCTACTCTCTTTTCTACTTCCCCAGATTTCTGTTTTAAGAAATAAAGAAATATATAAATGACCTTGTAGAAAAATTAAAACAAATAAATAAACCGTCGTGGTAAACATTAACAGAAGACGGTATGAAATAATTACAGACGTCTGAATAACATCAAACGACGGTTTAATAAAAAGCGTCGTGGTATAACTTTAACACGGCGGTAAATATAAACAGAGAAACAGAGAATTCAAAGTTCAAAGACGTTACCATTTCCTCCTGCTTTTCCCCATTCTTGGCAGTATCCTCCTCAAATTGTAGGGCTCTAACATCAAGTGCCCCAGAGCAGCTTGCTTTGTCCGACATTGGATTTTTGGGACTTTGCCCTTGGATTTGGGACAATGTATTCAGTTTCAGCACGCTTGGATCAAAATTGGGGATGAGTTTTGAAAGCTGACTCAGCAAATTTTCCCTCTCAGCTTCTACCAATTGCTTGGTCCTAGCCTCCATCTTTAAACTCTCTTCCCTTGATCTAGCCTCCATTTTCAAAGTCTCTTCTTGAAGGACAAGTCTTACACGTTCCTTCAATTGATCAGCAAACCTTACCTTCTGTTGTCTAGGTAAATTGAAGTATTGCTTAGGGGAAACCTCAGCCCCTACCCCTCTAACTCTTCCTGGATGCTCGGGACCCAAAGCCATTGTCAAAACATCATTGGTTCCTGACAGAGAAATAGTGCCTTCAGAGACTTGCTTTTGCAAATCATCCTAACAAAAAGACATAATAAAAAGTCAGAATAAGGAAACAAACGACAGTTATTTATAAAAAATCGACGTAATATAATATTTCACACGACTGAATAACATAACAATCGACGTAATATAATATTTCAGACGACGCTAACTAAATACTGACGTTATTAATTTATTAAAACGACGTCAATAATAAACCACCGACGTCTTATGATATAATTACAAAAAACAGAGCATGGATTCCAGATTCAGACCTTTAACGACGCGTTTTAAAATATTTCGACGTAGTAAAACTTTTCACACGACGCAAAAATATAACAGCAGACGTAATAAAATTTTTAAAACAGAGTGAGTAGGCTTACAATTAATTTTGCTTTCTCTGCAGTCTTTGGATCCGGGATGTTACCATGTTTGTATTCTCTTGCTTTTTTCCATAAGGTAGATCGATCAATATCTACCCCAGGCATGATTTCCTTCAAGTCCTCCTTAAAACCAACATATCCTTTTTGAGACAATCGATGATTGTACTCGAGTTTCTCCCTCCTCTGTGATTGTTCTTCATGCACAGCCCCAAATTTTTCAGATAACCTTGAAGCTACAAAGGCATCCCATTGAGCTTTCTCTATGAATTTGTATGTTTCAGGGGGCTGCCTTAATCTATCCTGCTCCTTGATGAATGTAAGGATATGAAACCTCGTTAGTGTAGACTTGAAATCCTTCCATTTCTTGGCGGCAGAAGATAGCACCATTTGCTTGCCCCCTTTACCAACCACAAAAGCCATGTCAACGGCTTCCCAAATCTGCTCTTTTATATCCTTGGATATTTGAACCCATTTCTTGTCCACAAGTGGGACTCTGGAGCGTGCCAACACACCAATGTAGGACTGCATCTCATTATGTGCACGGCCATATGGTTTCCCTTCTTCATTGTACTCAACAACAGGCTTGATTTTCTGAATTTTTCTCTGCACAACACGGGGCATTGTGCTCATACCCCGACCTGACTTTGGCTCCTCAGAAATAGTTGCCGTGCTGCCTGGTTCTGTCTCAGAAGATGAAACAAACTTCATCTTCTTCGAGGACTTGGTTTGAGGATTTACAACACTAAGCTGCTTCTTCGAGGATTCATTTTTTTTCAAGCCAGACTCCTTACTTTGGGATTGAGAAACCATGGTTACAGACAAATTAAACCTGCAAGTGAAAATATATCAGTGAAATTAAGAAAAACCACGACGATTATTTATAAACTACGACGTATTATAATATTTCAAACGACGTAAGAACAAAACAACCGACGTAATAATAAATTTAAACGACGGTAATTAATAACCGACGTGATAAAATATTACGACGACGTCAATAATAAACAACCGACGTCTTATGATATAATCAAAAAACAGAGTATTAAATATTACAACGACGTTAATAATAAAAATCGCCGTGGTATTGAAAATAAAACGACGTAAATATTAATATACCGTCGTCTATACCACAAAAACAAATTAGGAACAACGTAAAATATTTTCAGCAAAAAAATAATTAAAAAGATTTTCGAAACAAAAATCATTGTTCAGAGAAATCAAACATGCGATGAATATATCCTTAAAAATCAAAAACAAAAAAAGGATCTCATTTTAAAAAACAACGAAGAACACTTTCACACGACGCTAGGGTGACTGACGAACCGTTGTGGTCTATAAATCTAACCACGTAAATAACAAGCCACCGTCGTCTTATTTAGCTGAAGTAAAAGAACCAGAGTAGTGTTCAAACTTGGAAACTTTTGTCTTTGTCTGCAAATTTTATCAAACTTGGAAAGAAAAAATGTAAAAATATTTAAAAAAAACGAAAATGATATGCGCATGCAAAACAGGAACAAAAATCCTTCCAGAAATGCTTACCCTTTGCTTGCGATGAAAGCTTTCTTCTGGAGTTTGGTGTTTCAGTTCAGAGATGAAGACGAAGAGGAGATAAGCTTGAAAGTTTGAAACAGTTCTTGGAGAATGAAAAATGAGAGAAGCTTGAAAGTTTTTCTCGGGTTTGGAAACAGTGCAAGTATGGGTCAGGAAGGCGAAAAGTTTAAAATAATAAAAAACCGTTTCATAAAAACGACGCTATTAATAGTATGCGCCCTAGTATGATACATTATACGGCGCTATTGTTAACACTGCCCTATAATATTACTTTACACGACGGTATGTTTTAATGAAACGACGTTTTTAAATCGAATTACACGACGAATGTTTCTTCAAAGAAGATGAATCGTCATTTTTCAATTTACCCAACGACCTTATATTCAATAATACCACGTCGTTTTAATTACTCATACCGACGTGAAACATTAATACCACGTCGTTTTAATTACTCATACCGACGTGTAATTTTTTAATTACACAATAAATTAATTTTCCAAAAAATTACAACGTCGTTTTTATATAGCGTCGTTGTTAAATAATTTATACGACCTTATTTTAAATTTAAAAGACGTGTATGTTATATATAAACGTCTATAATGTAAACAAACCGACGTGGTATAAAAGATTTGTTTATAAATAATGGGTTTTCTGTCTTTCTGTCGTCTTCATTTTTCAATTAGGGTTTCAACTTTTTCTCACCTCTCTGGAGGCACATCACCTCTTTGTCTCACCTCGCTTTCATTTTTCAGTTTGGATGTTGATGTGTGTGTATCTGAAAGACACAAACACGCACACATCATCTAAAAAATTGTCTTTCTACACAGAAGGAGAACAAGGTCTGCATCAGGGCCAAGCATGGGTTTGCTACATCCTCCTGTGTAGCAAGGGTGGAACCAGCCTTAGAACCTGCATGGGTTTGCAGCCGCACTTGCCCGTTTGAAGGCATACAAGGGCACAACCCACAACAAGTTCTAAGTCTGGTTCCACCCTTGCTACACAGGAGTTTTGAAGAAACAGTTGATTTTGATGAAAATGGGAATCGAGGAGTTTTTATATCTCCATGGTCTTCTTGCTCGACATGTACCCAGCCGCTCTGTTATCCCTCAAGGCCTGAGCCTTCATGATTCTTTCCATGTTGGCAGTCCAGCACGGTCAGACGGTCAGACACCACAACCTTCTCCACTCTGTCACCCAAAACATCCTTCACAACCTTGCAGAGTCCCTCAAACTTCTCCTTCAACTCTTCCTTCTTCTTTGCCTCGTCTTCACTCTCATCAAGCTTGAGACCTTCCTTGGCGGCTGAGACAAGCTTCTTGCCCTCAAACTCCTTGTGAGAGTAATTGGCACATCATCCACTTCTAAAACATTGCCTTTGTTCATTCTGGTTCGATTATGATGAGGAACAGAGTTCATTCTGGTAATGATAGACGAATAATGGCATAAAATTTGTACGTCGTTAATTTAACAAACCGTCGTGGTTAGTACAATTATGCGACAGTAGAGTTATGGATACCGTCGTAGTATAGTATAATTAAAAAGTCGATAAATTTATATTTACAGTCGTGGTAACTTAATTTAAATCGTCGATTTTTTTTGTAATTAACCGTCGTAGATTCCTTTGAATTTATGCGTCGCTGACTAAGAAAATTGGGTCGTGTTTATTAATTAATTAACACGGCGTCTTATTTTTATATCGTCGTCTTTACTTTCTACGGCGGTGATTTCATAGATGCAGTCGTTGTTTTTAGGTTCAGATTTTAACTCTGAAAATACCTTTGTAATAAGACGACGCTTTTTTAATTTGGTGCGTCGTGGTTTCAAAATATCTATACTTGTGCTGTTTTTTAGGTGTTTAAAGTATGTTTCTACGACAGGTTTCTATTACCGTCGTCTTTTAAAAAACAACGACGGTTTTTTGATCTACCGTCGTTGTTTACTGGTCGTCTTTTGCCCTTTTTGTAGTAGTGAAAGGCTCTCCTTGATCATTTGCTTCACATGTAGAAAACATCTTACCTTTATGTTCATATGTGGCTTGTAGCTCTAGTATCCACCCACACTATTCCTTGGTGTTGCCCACCAAGTTAACTTCAGACATGACTGCATAAAGATTTATATCTGCCAAATCGGTTGAAAGCTTGTCTTCTTCTTATGTGTACCTCAATCTTGCCCTTTTTCTTTTGGTTGCCTTGTCCATTTCCACTTCGGCAATCCACATCTCGATGGCCTTGCTTGTTGCAATTGAAACACTTTCCTTAAACTCATTGGACTTCTTGGAATTCCCTTTGCCTTGAGCCTTCTCCAAAGTGCTTCCTCTTCTCATTATTTCTTGACTCTTTTTCCACTATGTTAGCCTTAGCTTGCATTATGGATCCAGACTTTTTTTTCAGCACGGCGGTTGTCCTTTTCGATCCTTAGCCTTACAATCAAATCCTCAAGTCCCATCTCCTTACGCTTATGCTTAAGGTAGTTTTTGAAATCCTTCCAAGAGGGTGGTAATTTATCAATGATAGCAGCCACTTGGAAAAACTCACTCAATTCCATCTTTTCTACATGTATCTCGTGCAGAATGAGTTGGAGTTCTTGGACTTGACTTACTACTGTCTTGCATCTTCAGTCCGATATTTCTTGTCTAGTGACTCCCATAAGGCCTTGGCGGTTTTAATTGGACTATCCACATTGTATAGCGCATCACTCAAACCATTAAGGATGTAGTTCCTGCAAAGGAAGTCATGCTGGTTCCATTCATTAGATGTAAGATGGTTTACTGTCTTAAACCACTAAAGTGATCTTCTAATCGAATAAGGATTCCTAAGAACTCATGATATTTATCAGAAAGTCTATTCCTATCAGATATGGCAGCCTAAGTATAAGTGTTCTAGATATACTCACAGGCTTAAGGATTCCTACTTTGATAAGGATTAAGATTACCTTATCCTATAAGCATTAAGGTTATCTCTAGGAGTTTCTTGATGGGTAAAACTCCTAGAGATATGCATATAAATAGGAGGCTCCTTCTAGAGCCGAGACACACAAAAACAAGCATACAGATATTCACC
>BPUM01000381.1:0-73897 GCA_020521455.1 Prunus kanzakura
AAACTTTGTGTACGTTGCACATAAGCTTAAATGATTAGGCAAAAGAAACGAGTATCAGTTCAAAATTATGGCAGGCCTACGAACAGAGAAGAACCAAACACGAGGAATCTTACACAACATCTTTTGGGTACCATTACTCAAACGACTGATAATCCATCCAATCCAACCTCCTAATCTTCGACTGACTGATAATTGATAGAATGGATAAAACCTGTTTATGAGTTGCCAGCTCCCCATTTGTTAACTACTATGCATGAATGCCAAAAGGCAATATGAAAATTTAAAGATGAACATTATTTATAATATAGACTGATCGACCACACCAGGTAAGATCGAGAGACAAATGAAACTACTAAAACCTAATAAGGAGTCTCCCAGTCGACTACAGTCAGATTTTGATACCCTAGGCCAGAGATGGCTTGGTGCGCACCAACTTCCCCATCGTTATCTAAGTAGGACTTGAACAAATTATTAGAGAAGCTACCCAGAGTGGCCACCCCTGGTCGATCTCGGACTCTATCCGCGTAATGTGCCTCCTCAAGTCCTTGGGATTCTAACGGAAAAACCTTCCTCGCAATGCTTTCACACAGCATCGTGGCACGGTCGAGGGAGGAGCCGACAGGAGGGCAAAAGAAGGCAGATGGGCATATCCATTAGCTTCTACCATGGCATATTCAGAAGCAGGTGCGAATCTTGTGTCTATAAAAGGGAATCATGACTGATCAATCCAACATCATCGACGTACGTGAATCGGGAGGAGAGCAAATAGTTTGCATTGTGCGCATGGTTGTTGAATAACAATGCTGTCCTCCTATGGCAAGGAGAAACATTGCATTGCATGCACATAAAATATATCACACATGCTTTCTGCTTTGACAAAGGAGAATTGCCTGCCATTCACTCCACGAAGGCTTAGTCGATCATGTTGTGTTCATCAGGTCCCCAACCAACTAAAAACTTTTTCTCTCAATACTTCTAGATCTTTGTTTTCCAAGTTCATAATTTTGCACACATGATATACCAAAATACTCTTGATATGTCGTAGAGTACCTAACATATTACTAAACAAAACAAAACATATCTACCAAGATACTAAGTGTCTGTCTGGCATTACTTATTTGGGGTGATAAGTGATTTTTAAAAATAAGTATGAGAAAATCACTTATTGTTACAGCCTCTCCATTTCATGACATGTATGATTTTATGTTGAAATGGCTCCCTATCAGCCTCTCCATTTCTTGTCCACTACGTTTAATTTTGGATACCTTTAGTTTTCTTCTTGTTAAATTCATGACATATATGGTCGCCTTAAGGACTATATAATTAATTAATTCTTGTGTATTGCCGTCAACATTTACGTACATTCATTATTTTGGGACCATATTCATTACATATATATATATACATGCATGCATGGTTTTTGTTTGATGAATATTTTACATGGTTTTGGATAGTGGGAGGTGGAAATTTGATAAACAAGAAATTATTCTGCTACTCATCTTTATATAAGATTGATTGTCGGTGTTTCAAATCTTGACAAACAATCTTTTTTTTTTTCTTTTGGTATTATAGGAGGGTTCTCAATTTGCAGAGAAACGTTTTTGAGAAGGCATGTGCTGGGAAAAACAAGCAATGGACGCCAAAGCTAAACATGTAAGTGTTTATATATTTATTGTGCAATCTCAACCATTCAAAGTACGATTACTGCAACATTTTTTTAAAAAAATTTATTTTATTTTTAAGGATGAGATGGTGGCCAAGAAGAATGAGTATCTTAAGGAGTTAACAACGGACTATCTTGAGGCCACCTCGCTAGATGAGATGTCAATTACTGATCAAGATGCTAGGCGTAATATTGTGATGGATGTACTTGGGAAGAAGCCAAGTAGGCAGAAACGTAGGTTGGGATTTGGCCGAGTTCTTGGGTCCAAAACGCTATCTTGAGGCCACCCCACTTTAGGTGGTTTGATTTAGTTTGTACAATGAAAAATCAAAGAACCAGTAAAAAATCAGCCGAACCAGCTCTGAATCAGGTTGAATCGGTTTTAATTATCTCCAAATCGTCGAAAACGGGACCAGCCTGAATATTTTTAATTATATTATTTTAAAAATTATTAATACACGTGTCAGTGGCTGATTGGTCCATTTGATGCCATAGCTATGCCTTGCCACACTCGATCCAGCGAAACCCTAAACTTTTCAGCCACTCGAAATTTTTTTTTCATTCCGTTCTGCCTCTCCCACTCAGTCTCTCTCACTATGCCGACAACTCTCTCAACCTCCTCTCCCCAAATCCTTCGACAACTTCTTCCAAATCTCTCTCAGTCACTCTCTCTCTCTCTCTCTCTCTCTCTCTCTCTCTCTCCCTCTCTCAATCATTCTCAATTTCCCTCTCTTGATTTTTCTATCTGTTTGAGCCTCAAATTCTCATCAACAAATTAGGGCTTTGAGGTACTAATATCTCAAAACCCTAATTCAAAAATTTAGTGCTTTGACAATTTCTATTTATTTTGTCTGACTATGTTGTGATTTTTTTTGGACATGATTGGCATCAAAGCATCATCATCTTGCTTCTTGAGAGAGAATTTGAGGCTTTGTACAATAAACCAGAAATCTTATGAACCAGAAATCTTGGACCAGAAATCAAGGAGAATTTTATGAACCAGAAATCTTGGACCAGTTTGCAATCATGTTTATTGAGATAGAGTTTTGTACAGAACCAACAGACTGTCAGAGCAATGCTTTCTTGAATCTTGACCACCCATTTCAATTTTGAAGACTTGCCCAAGAAATTCAATCATATATTACAAAATAAATCTTCAATTGTTGGTACACATAATGAATGAATGAATGAAATGAAAGAATAAGACCAAATTACTTGAGAGAAAGAAGTGTGAATTCTAGCATTTTGCTGCTTCTCATTTTCTTCACAATCTGAAGAGCTCAAATCAAGGCACTTAGGGAGTGTACAATAAAGATCATATTCCACATTACATCATAATCAGCCAAATAGTTAGTAATAAATAAATAAAAGAGCAAAACATGGTGTTCAAGTTCAACAGTACTATCCTAATCAAGTCTCATGGTCCTCATCATCAACATGCTCTATAAAATCTGATGGGGGTGGTACAAACCCGGGAACTACGCTCGATATCTGTTGCACAAGTTTCTGTAGATAATTCGGATTTGCCTCCCGAGCTGCCTCCCGAGCTGTCCTCTCTGCTACCAATTGATCCTCCAATTGTTGCAACCTCGTTGACGATGCTAAGGATGAGGAAGAAGACGTTTTGGACCCAAGAACTCGGCCAAATCCCAACCTGCGTTTCAGCCTACCTAGCTTCTTCCCAAGTACATCCATCACAATATTACGGCCAGCATCTTGATCGGTAATTGACATCTCATCTAGCGAGGTGCCCTCAGGATACTCCTTTGCTAACTCCTCGATATCTATTGCACAAGTTTCTGTAGATAATTCTGATTTGCCTCCCGAGCTGTCCTCTCTGCTACCAATTGATCCTCCAATTGTTGCAACCTCGTTGACAATGCTGAGGATGAGGAAGAAGACGTTTTGGACCCAAGAACTCGGCCAAATCCCAACTTGCGTTTCGGCCTACCTAGCTTCTTCCCAAGTACATCCATCACAATATTACGGCTAGCATCTTGATCAGTAATTGACATCTCATCTAGCGAGGTGCCCTCAGGATACTCCTTTGCTAACTCCTCGATATTTGTTGCACAAGTTTCTGTAGATAATTCTGATTTGCCTCCCGAGCTGCCTCCCGAGCTGTCCTCTCTGCTACCAATTGATCCTCCAATTGTTGCAAACCTCGTTGACGATGCTGAGGATGAGGAAGAAGACGTTTTGGACCCAAGAACTCGGCCAAATCCCAACCTGCGTTTCGGCCTACCTAGCTTCTTCCCAAGTACATCCATCACAATATTACGGCCAACATCTTGATCGGTAATTGACATCTCATCTAGCGAGGTGCCCTCATGATACTCCTTTGCTAACTCCTCGATATCTGTTGCACAAGTTTCTGTAGATAATTCTGATTTGCCTCCTGAGCTGTCCTCTCTGCTACCAATTGATCCTCCAATTGTTGCAACCTCGTTGACGATGCTGAGGATGAGGAAGAAGACGTTTTGGACCCAAGAACTCGGCCAAATCCCAACTTGCGTTTCGGCCTACCTAGCTTCTTCCCAAGTACATCCATCACAATATTACGGCCAGCATCTTGATCGGTAATTGACATCTCATCTAGCGAGGTGCCCTCAGGATACTCCTTTGCTAACTCCTCGAGATAGTCATTCTTCTTGGCCACCATCTCATCCTTAAAAATAAAATATAAATAAACAAATAATGTTGCAGTAATCGTACATTGAATGGTTGAGATTGCACAATAAATATACAAACACTTGTGAATAAACACTTACATGTTTAGCTTTCGCTGTCTCATTGGTCCATTGCTTGTTTTTCCCAGCATAGGCCTTCTCAAAAGCGTCTATCTCCGCAAATTGAGAACCCTCCTATAATACCAAAAGAAAAGAAAAAAAATTGTTTGTCAAGATTCGAAACACTGACAATCAATCTTATATAAAGATGAGTAGCAGAATAATTTCTTGTTTATCATATCCGATTTCCACCTCCCACTATCCAAAACCATGAAGAAAAAATAAATGAAAAATATTCATCAAACAAAAACCATGCATGTATATTATAATGAATATGGTCCCAAAATCATGTATGTAAATGTTGACGGCAATACACAAGAATTAATTAATTAATTATATTGTCCTTAAGGCAACCATACATGTCATGAATTTAACAAGAAGAAAACTAAAGGTATCCAAAATTAAACATAGTGGACAAGAAATGGAGAGGCTGATAGGGAGCCATTCAACATAAAATCATACATGAAATACAGGGTGTCCTCAAATTCACATCCTCGTTACTAGGATAAGCATTCAAACAGAAATTCCAGAAGTTTTTCTTAGATTCACATCCACAAATTCATACAAGAAAGCATGGCATCCTCAAACTCACAACCTCATGAACACATGGCATCATCACTTAAAAACATAAATGAGTTTTTCTCAGATTCACATCCTCAAATTCATAAATAAAAACACTGAGCCATAAGGAAAGAAAAAATGAAGGTCAAAACAGCCAACAATGACTAATAGAACCATAGCCATAATTCTTAGTAGCACAGGTTTCTTTCAAGTATTAGTTTTTTTTTAATTTTTTTAAGTTCTTTAAAGTATATCAGTTGTTGAAGACTTACTCTGACATACGCACAAACTAGGAAAAAAGCAGATAAAAGTTTGATGTATATATTCATGAGCACAAGCATCTGAGATACCACTACATATACACAAACGATTAACTGAAACATTAAAAACAATTAACTTAATACCTCTTTGCTTTCCGAAACCTCCCATTCCAAAACTTGATACCATAAATACGCCAATCTAGTGGCGTATCCAGTATCGGATACTCGGTGAGAGAGAGAGAAGAAGAGATCGGCGCGAGCGAGGAAGAAGAAGATGTCGGCTGACCTAAGTTTTATTATAAGTTTGGCGCAGACAGCCTCTGTCACAGAGGTTTCGACGGCTGAATGAAGGAGAGAGCCTCTGTCTCAGAGAGGAACGAAATTGAAGCAGGAAAGAAGAAAGGAGGAAAGCCTTATTTGGGTTATAATTTTGTGATGATCCTGTGCATGCGAGCCTATGATAACCTCATGTACATCCAATAAAAAAGAGCTATGTGATAAAATATATATTATAAATATATATAATATAAAAAATATATATAATTTAATTATATTGGACCGGTTCGGATTGGACCGGTTCTATTGGATTTTTTTTCGGTTTTTGACTTTTTCAATCAACACGGTTTTTTTTTCGTTTTTTTTCCGATTTGGTTTAGTTCGATTTTGCAGTTTTACGGTTCCAATGCCCACCCCTAATTATAACCTCTCAAGTGACGATGTCGTTTGTTAAAACAGGTTTTGTAATATTATATATTTTTTACTGAGTTTGGGTCTTCAGCAATAGTATTAAAATTCTAATGGCTGCAACCGTAGTCCATGCATTTGACTGGACCTTGGCTGATGGGCTAATCCCAGATAAATTGAACATGGACGAAGCACGCGAAATTTAAGGTTAAATACCTTTTTTGCTTATTGGAGTTTATACGAAATTACAATTTTTATTATCTCGAAAAAAAAATATTAACCAAATTGTATTATTGAAAGTTTACAATTGTTGGGTTAAATACCTTTTTAGTAGTTGAGTTTCACATGAAATTCCAATCACTTCAACATAAACAATATCCATTTTGTATGACATCAGCTCTATTCAAGCATGTTACAGAATACTTTACCAAAAGTGGTCTGAGGTGAAAAAGTTATTTTGGCCTTGGCTAATAGCTCACAACCTAATATATAATTTAGGGTTAACTACATATAAAACTACTCAACTTGTGGGGTCGTTTTAAATTAGTACCCAATTTTGAAAATCTTACATGTAAATACCTGATACTCAAAATATTATATATATATAAATTCGTAACCTTTTAAAGTTAATTTAAAATATTTAAATAAAATATCTAAAATCAAAATACAAACATAAGAAACTGAAAAAAGTCTTGCCCTGCTTTAAGTAAACCTCCTCCACCATTGACTTCCACTGAAGCTCAGCCGCTTGCCCGACATCCCCATCATTCACATAGCGTATGATCTCATGTGGAAGCAGAGCACCGGCCTTAAGCTCAATCTAGCCGACGGGAGGGCAAAAGAAGGCAGCTGAGCTTAGTATCTCCTCCTGCTGCTTCTCCAAGTTTTGAATATCATCCCTCAAGTAGTCCGCGAATAGATCAAAAACACAGTCCTGTAGGAACCGATAATCCGAGTTTCTGTTGGCCATGGCGATGTCTTTCTTACGAAGGCGGTAGAGAATCTCGACGGGGTCAACCATAGTCCCAACAGATTCGGAAAACCCGGAGACGATAGTGGCGGAGTTGCAGGCTAAAGTCTTGGGGTGGTTGTGGTGGAGCCAAAGCGCCGCCCCGTAAAACGCTTGTAAATAGGATTTTCCGAGATAATAATCGTCTCGGAGGTTGCAGATGAGCTTGAGGGTGGTTAGGAGGTCATGTGACCAGGCCAGCGGCAGAAGTTGGTCGAGAGATTTGTAGGGGGCTCGGGTTTTTGGTAGGACGCGAAAGTAGAGATCAAGGCAGGGGTTTGCCCAGTGTTTTTGTTCTCTGGGAGGAAACAACAACACTGCGGAGAGCGGAGGATTGGGGAGGAGCAGCAGCAAGATCAGTTGCATAAGGAGCCACTAGTCTTCTTCTTATTAACTGCGTTTTTGTAACTGTTTTCTTCTTCTTAGCTTCTCTGCTCTGCTCTGCTTAATTGGGGCTGGGCTGGGCCCAAGACTTTCTTACGTGGTGAGATTGTAACACCTTCCATCAAATATGTTGAAGCATTTTAGGATCTCACGTTGAGAATTCACAAATAACTAAAGTTATTGCATCAGCATTGTTAAATACATCTTCTATCACCAAACCGAGATGTCAAGATTGAATGTTCATCAAATTATGTGTAAGATGGACAAAGAAAATAAATCTCACATCAAATTTTGGTCCTTGACTGTTGTTGTGCACAAGAAATTGGAAAAACATGGAAGAGCGAGCATGCACATGCCAATGCCATATTTAGGTCAATGGAAGGAGGCTCGAATATAATAGACACAACCAAGCCAAAAAGATCCAATACAAGTAAGAGGCGCTACAAGCAGAGGACTCTGTTTTTTCTGTTTTTTGTTGAAAGCTAGCTATCTAGTCTACTGTGGCTGTCTGATGCAAAGGGGTCCTAGATGAAGCCGAGTCTACTGTGGTTATGTCTGGTTAAAAGTTGGTGATGACTCTTGAGCTGCAGTTTCAATCTCCATGGTTAATTAACAGTTGAAGATGCCCCTGTCATTCACTCAGTTGAACCAGTAGCACTTTGAGGGCTGCCCTCATGAAAAACCTGGTGGGCCTGCCGATTCCTCCTCCTCTGTTTCAGGGGGGATTTTACCCTCTTCTTTTCCCAAGTTCTTTTGTAAGCCACATCTGGTCTTCATTTCTGACCAGGGTTGAGGATAAGCAGCATCAGTATGTTCCATTGATAGATCAAAAGAAAGTTCTTGTTTAAGGATTGAATATCAAGGTTTATAAATAGTACCTGATGATGATTTAGTGTTCCAGATAACCTTTGAATCCCTCGGAACCACTATATCAACTCTTCCCACCATCTTTCCACCTACCATGTCAACTTCCATATCCACAATCTTATTGTCATCCACGTTTTCTTGATCGACCGTTGACTCTCCTTCAAGTACCTTATTATGAGCAACATCCTTCTTTATACAACGAAAGATTCCCCATAAGAAGTCTGCCACTGTTGACATGAACCAGAATGTTAATGGTAGATAAGCAATGCATCTAATACAGAAAAAATCTAATTAAAAACTCCGAAAAAGGTAATCCAAATGGACTACACACACAAAAGAAAGCTGAAGTCATTGCAAGAGAGGAGGAAATTTATAAGAAAAAACTAACCCCTTGAGTCTAACTGTAGACTTCCTGATCTAAATATCAGCAACTCCATCCCTTGCCATCAAAGCAAATTCGAATCATTGAATCTTGGTTCTCCATGCGGTTAATCAGCCGAGCATGGTTCTCTCTTGATCTACAAATCAGTCGGGACAAAATGTTATGATAGTTGCATCACCAACGAAACTCAAATATCAAAACCATGCAACCAGAAGACAAAAAATACCTCTCAATGTTTTCATCAGGGAAAAAGTAAAGGGCAACATCTTCAAGGACAGGGTCATCGTCTTGGAAGATATCAGTCCAAATACTGGATCGAGGAAGCCAGTTAGCATTGAGGATGAGAGGCATTTTTTGTGAAAATGCATAGGCTTTAGGATGGACCTTACATGGAGGTCGTGCTTGGAACCCACCAATGAATTCTCCAGGTGTGGCTGCATCAAGGATGAAGCCTCCCCTAAAGAAAGAAACATCAATGAAGCTTTTGAGAGCACTTAATTAACTTGATATATGTAAATATGTAAAACAGCAGCCATGACAAAACAGTGCATTCAGAACATCAACATAGGATGCAAAACCGAACCCACCTAGAAGATTTAAGTTGGAAAAAGAAAAATCACACATATTCTTAAGGAACATTTTTCTCATCAACTTTTAATACCAAACAATATTTTAACTCTAATTCAAATCAAAACATGAGTTGGCGAAATCATGATAGAATACACATATGTAACATCTTAAAAGGAGAAGTTACCCACTTCCAAGGAGCATCTCGAGCAGGAAGATTCGAAGGCTTTAGATTGATACTATCAAAAATATTCATGAGATCTCTTTCTTCACTATCTGCATGATTATGTTCAACAACACGAGTGTTACCACATAACTTATAAAGGGAGGAAGGTAGGTTCAATAAATGGCAAGCAACAAAATTACCCACCACAGTCACAACTGTGCTACAATTTCAATGTTGAGAAGATATATACTCTTAACTTGTTAGGAAAGAATTGGACACCCAAAAATAACACCTAAATATATTACCAATTTTATCAAACTTAAAAGAAGACTTAAAGAATAACCAATTCTGCAGTTCCAAAATAAATAATAATAATTTGTAAGTCATAACCCTTGCCTGGACTGGAAATAGGTGATGAGTGCCTCATTGTTGAAACTGTGCGTGGCTCCTTTACTGTTTTGGACTCCATCTTCTTATAAGAAGTTTCACCAACTAAGACATCCGTTAATTCCAGAAGCTACGGAAGTCTTTGTTTCTCCTATAACTGAGATAAGAGATCATAAGCATTGCACATATAGCATCCATTTACCATAGGAATAATATGCTATCTTCACACTTTTAATAACATATCCACAATACTTTAAACAAAAAAAGCTAGTAGATACAACAAGTCTCTCTCAACACTTTTACTAACCAAATTCTATTGCATGAACTCTACATTAAGAGCAATTTATAATTTTTCTTTTTATAAGAAACACAAATTTAAGTTACAAACTTTCATTAAAACAAAGAAAGAAAATTACAAGAAAGAGAATCGTACTTACAATTGTCCAACAAAAGAACATATTACTTCAACTCATAGCTCCCCCTCTGATCTAGATGAATAATGAATTAAACTAAGAAAAATATCTCTATAATACTTTGTCTAAGACGTCTAATAAAGGCTAAAAATCTAGTCTGAGAGTAAAAATCTTTGTCTAAGGCATCTCAAACAATCCACATAAAATCGTTGTCATACACCAATTGAAATTGCACCATTAAGAGCAACCAATTGCACCAGTAATACTATAGCAAAAAGCAAAAAGTTTCACTATCTAGCATGTACTCAATCATCCATATATACAAGGGGAGAATGGAGATGATGTGGCTCATAGAATCAAAGCACGATAGGTAAAATGGAGGGTTTTGTTAAGCACATATATAGCGTGATCATCTTATTTTACTAGAATTGAAAGCTAAGTTTATAGAACATCTATTAGACCAGCCATGCTTTATGGGACTGAATGCTGGACAGTTAGAAAACAGACATATTCATAGTTCCTGTAGGCACATATTAGCCAAATGTTACAACCAGCACAGTGATATGCACACCTCTATCTCTGTTTCTCTAATGGAATATTAGCCATTATTAGACACAAATTCTTAAGAGATTAGATTAAAATATTTATCACCTTTTGAATCCTTCAAAATTGGAGATGTTTGCTGAATAATCTTTGCTAGGCTTTGCATTTTGACACTCCCGCCACATCTAGGAGGGTTCACAGTTCTTGAAGGCATAATGCTAGGATTCGCTTTGATCGCAGACATAGGAAACTTTGGAGTCACAATTCTGGACCCAAAAGGAGTCCTTCTGGGGATAGGTGCCATGAAATTTAACTGACGAGGTTTGGAGCTGAAAGTACTTCGCTGAGATCTAACTTCAGATGATAGCCTGATGACTTCTTCATTTGGAATAAATTTAACTTTTCCAGTCTCAACAGGTTTTTGCCTTCTGGAATGAGCTTGCCACCCTGAATCATCAAGAACTCTGCTGGGACCGGCTGGATGCATGGCATCATGGTGAACTAAATCAGCAGAGGATGCCATTATGTCTTCTTCCTCATCAGGTTTTGGAGAAATCACTTCACATGATTCACAAACCCAATCATCTGGAAATTCCATTGGAATAATCCGCATGCAATAACTGAAACGGAGATATCACAATAAATTACGATAACTGAACTCACCCCTCCAGAGCAGCTATATTTTTTTGGAAATGTCTAACTGAACTGACGAAAATAATTCAGCAACTGAACAGGGGAAGAAACTAGAGATCAAACCAACAAACTTGTGGTTCAAAATACCATGCATGGAAGGGCATACAATGGTGATGAGAGTAATTTAAAATACTTAGGAAGCTAGCAAGAAACGTCTTCTAGAAGGATCTTTTGTGGGATAAGTTCAATTTTGACCAACTTTGTGGGATTTGGTTTTTCTACTGAATTTTGTGAAATAATATTTTTCTTTATCAGTTTATCCGTGCATATTGGAAGGCTAGCTGGTGAATTACGTTTGTAATTAGAACTGCTTGTTCACCTTCATTGTACTTTTATCCATTTTTATTAATCATTTTTCTACGTCTTCTTTCTTTTAAGCAATAAACAAGATGCATTTTGATTTTGATTCACTGATATTATTCAGAAGACATACTATTCAGTTCTTGATTGAAACAGGCAAACAAAGTAATCAAATGCATGCACGCACAAATGCAGATACAGATATGCGCGTAGAGAGAGAGAGAGAGAGAGAGAGTCATACGGATGTTCAGTAATTGTATTGCATTTAATGCAAGTTGCAATGAGATCTTCATCAGTAATACCACCACACACATCACATTGTCCGACCTGAAAAGTAGAGCAGATCACGTTGAAAAGATTAAAATAACTCAGCCAACTGAAGCTGAACTTAAGCAAAAGTTTCTTACTGTCGGTCTAGCATTATTTATCAATTAGTAGAAGCACATATAGTACATGGAGATGTCATCTTTGGTGAACAACACAGTACATGAAAAAGTGGTAATCAAGTTTGATGAAAAATATTATGGCAGCCATGGTGGAACTATGAGGAATATGACTGAATGGTTCTTCTATAGTACTCTGCATGCATATCCACATTTTTCACAACTTCTGTAGTAGTTTATTATTCATCTACTAGTCAGTCCTTAGTTAATCATACTAAGAGCCAGACTTGCAAAAAAGCTAAAGGCATGCTAATGGATACAAACTAGGATGGCAATTAAGTTGTATAATATGTTAACGTTGTACTTAAATACACAAACTTCTCTCCTACAGTCCTTAAGGCATTTAAACAAGGTCATGTTTCTCAGTTGTTCAATCAAGTATGGATGGCTGAGATGCTCTCAACCATCCCACGTGTGATTTAATGCCTAAGAACATAGACATCATCCAAATGGTTCTATCTAACAAGAGATTATTCAAATCAACCAAATCATACCCAATCTTGTCAGGGAAGCAAAGTCAACAAAATGTGTTACAACTCTTGAAAAAGAGTTGACATTACATGAATACCAAACAAAATGCAAATGCAACAAGAACACCATATGCACATTGATCCTCTGCCTCTTTGGCATGACTTTTCCACAATTTACACAAAAGCCATCTAAATTTTTTTCTTTATATATTAGATTTTCAATGTAGCATTTAAAATATGTTTAAAGCATGTATAACATGCATTTGGTTTGCATGTCCAAAACATCCTTAACAAGGCATTGCCTCTTTTGAGACCAACCATGCCTTGTAAAAATAAAAGGGTGGGAAGTATTAAAAGGGTGGGACCAAATTCAAAATTGTAAACTCTTGATTTGGATTTCATTAAGTGTTGTTTCATAATCATCTGCTTACTATTATAGGCACTCTGGGGCAAAAGGAAGCTTAATCGCAATCATAAAATCAAGAAGAAAAAAAAAAGGGACTTTATACAAAAAGAAGTTAAAAATAATAAAAACAAATGCCAGTAAAAACAAATTTAAGCAAAACCAACGGGAAAAAAAAAAAAACAAAACAAAACAAATCAACTTACAGCCAAAGGAAAACAAAAATCTAGAATAACTTATATCACCAACAAAACTAACCAGCCAACGTAGCTAAACCATAAAGAATATAACACAAGAAAATGTGCATTACTTTAAAATATTATTAAAAAAACAACTACAATGGTCCATATAAACAGTAAAAAACCAGACTTTCCAACTGCAACGTACTAACATTGAAATGCGAAAAACTGATGAATCAAACATTATATTTACAGAGCCGACAATAATAGATGGAGGACAGAGAGGGTGGGTCGGCAGCAGCAAATGGACAAGTAAGGAGACAAAAAAGAAGGAGCTTTAGGGTTAATCAATACATTTACCATGTGGGTCTCCTCTGGTTGCTCCATATTGTGATTGCTTGGAATTGCTTTTTTTTTTTTTAAAGTCTCTTTTTGGTCCCCTCTCTCCCCTGTCTTGAAAGAAGTGTGGAGGCTATCTTCTAGCAGCTGCAGCTCATGAACTCACTCACTCATTGAGAGAAAACAGAGAGAGAAAGCAATTATCAAAGCAAGGTCTGTTTTCTGAAAGAGAATGTATCTTGACCACCCATTTCAATTTTGAATACTTGCCCAAGAAGTTCAATCATATATTACAAAATAAATCTTCAATTGTTGGAACACATAATGAATGAAATGAAAGAATAAGACCAAATTACTTGAGAGAAAGAAGTGTGAATTCTAGCATTTTGCTGCTGCTCATTTTCTTCACAATCTAAAGAGCTCAAATCAAGGCACTTAGGGAGTGTACAATAAAGATCATATTCCACATTACATCATAATCAGCCAAATAGTTAGTAAAAAATAAATAAAAGAGCAAAACATGGTGTTCAAGTTCAACAGTAGCTATATGTGGTAAAATCAAGTACATTGAAGTTTGAACAGTGAAGAGCAACTATCACAGATTCACACACTAGACAAGCAAAGCAAGTAGAAAATAAATAATGAAAACAAAAGCAGATCACGTCAAGTCTGGATTAGGTTTATCACTTACCATAAGAATCTAGATTTAGCCTCTTAGAAGACGAAATCAATAGATTGACACCATTTATATGACTCCTCAGTGCCATATCTCGCATCTCTAGAAGTCCCAAGAGGCTAAAATACTGTTGTTTAGACCTACGTAAAATAATTGAAGGCTTCCTCAAATATACGATCATCTATTTAGCAATTGCATATTAAGCACTAGAGATTTGATTCACGAACAGACCTCTCAAAATCTCCGGGGGAAAAGAACAGTGCCATATCATTTACAGTGGGGCTGTCATTCTCAAAGATTTCTGCCAATACACTGCTACAAGGGAGCAACGTACACCAGAGCACGTTAGGCACGAGCCTTGAATACTCTACAGCTTTAGGATGGACTTTCCCCGGAAGATGAGCCCGGAACCCATCACAAAATTGACCACAAGAATCCATATCAAGGATCTCAAGGCTTCCACTAATCACAATCATCAAACAACAAATACTAATCAGATAAAATACAAGTTATAGGACTAGCTCATGAACAAATTCTCGTTTCGCCGACAATGATAGAGCTTCGGTAAAGGGAAGAGAGGTTGAATTAAAGTAAAGTAATTAAAGTCTCTAGCCGATGCTAATAATCTATCATATATTGACAGTGTCATGACAATTTCAAAATAAAAAGTGGTGCTCTGTGCTCAGATGATATGCAGTGTTTTTGGGTGCATGCATGCTTGCTTTTCGCATTTATCAATAAATAAATGCTATTTTACATTGAAAGCAAGTAGCAATCAACTCTACAAAGCCTGTTCCACCGCATACATCACAAGGTTTGTCCTACAGAATAAGAAGATCGAATTAGACATTATAGACAAGTTTCTTCATAGAGACAGATCCATTTGCCTCAGATATATATTAAAGAATACTAAATATAGATCTTTGACATCCAGTACAAATCATTGTAAGGCATAATAGAACGTATGTGGTTTCACGTGGCTGCAGATTCTTGCTGGAAGTACATAGAGGGCAAACTCGTGGCTTTAAAACTAAGCAACAGGTGAGTGGTGCTTTTAATACTGCAGGCTTGGTTGTTGTTGCTTGATGACAGTAGTTAAGAAATAGATTTTAATGAGCAAATGAGCAAAAAGAAAAAGAAAAAAAATCCATGCTGGCTGAGCACAGTATCATTGTCAAGTTGGGCTTTCAGCAATGAACATCCAAGTTCAGCTGTAATGAGGCAAATGGAAGGAAGGACAGAGATAGTTTTATTAAACGCTTTGAAAACAGGAACTTGTAACAACAGCAAGAACCACAGCTACAAGATACAGCTTTTACAAATTGACATTTGATCATTTTGATTGATTATTGGATGAGAAGTGGGAACTGCTACCTCTTTTAAGGAGATTTTACCAAGTTCTTTGTTAAGAGCTCAATATGAATATTCCATCCAGCAAGGTAAAGCAAACAGCATTTAACCCAATGCATAGGACCAACAAAGCTCAGATTAAACACAAAAATCAAAACTCTTGTCCAATCAACTGCTATTTTTATCCACAGAGCCAGAAGTTTATGGAGAAAAAGTTCCTTGGGAGGATTTTTTAAAATGTTAGCCATCTTGGTATTCTAAATTATGAACCAGAAATCTTGGAGCAGTTTGCAATCATGTTTATTGAGATAGAGTTTTGTACAGAACCAACAGACTGTCAGAGCAATGCTTTCTTGAATCTTGACCACCCATTTCAATTTTGAAGACTTGCCCAAGAAATTCAATCATATATTACAAAATAAATCTCCAATTGTTGGTACATAAGACCAAATTACTTGAGAGAAAGAAGTGTCAATTCTATCATTTTGCTGCTTATCATTTTCTTCATAATCTAAAAAGAGCTCAAATCAAGGCACTTAGGGAGTGTACAATAAAGATCATATTCCACATTACATCATAACCAGCCAAATAGTTAGTAAAAAATAAATAAATAAATAAAAGAGCAAAACAGGGTGTTCAAGTTCAACAGTACTATCCTAATGAAGTATCAGCTGGTGGTGGTACAAACCCAGGAACCACGCTTGATATCTGTTGCACAAGTTTCTGCAGATAATTCTGATTTGCCTCCTGATCTGCCTCCCGAGCTGTCCTCTCTGCTAACAATTGATCCTCCAATTGTTGCAACCTCGTTGATGATGCTGAGGACGAAGAAGAAGACGTTCTGGACCCAAGAACTCGGCCAAATCCCAACCTGCGTTTCGGCCTACCTGGCTTCTTCCCAAGAACATCCATCACAATATTACGGCCAGCATCTTCATTGGTAATTGACATCTCATCTAGCGAGGTGCCCTCAGGATACTCATTTGCTAACTCCTTGAGATAGTCATTCTTCTTGGCCACCATCTCATCCTTAAAAATAAAATATAAATAAATAAATAATGTTGCAGTAATCGTACATTGAATGGTTGAGATTGCACAATAAATATACAAACACTTGCGAATAAACACTTACATGTTTAGCTTTCGCTGCCTCATTGGTCCATTGCTTGTTCTTACCAGCATAGGCCTTCTCAAAAGCATCTATCTCCGCAAATTTAGAACCCTCCTATAATACCAAAGGAAAAGAAAAAAATTGTCTGTCAAGATTCGAAACACTGACAATCAATCTTATATAAAGATGAGTAGCAGAATAATTTCTTGTTTATCATATCAGATTTCCACCTCCCACTATCCAAAACCATGAAGAAGAAAAAAATGAAAAATCTTCATCAAACAAAAACCATGCATATATATTATAATGAATATGGTCCCAAAATCATGTATGTAAATGTTGACGGCAATACATAAGAATTAATTAATTAATTATATAGTCCTTAAGGCGACCATATATGTCATGAATTTAACAAGAAGAAAACTAAAGGTATCCAAAATTAAACATAGTGGACAAGAAATGGAGAGGCTGATAGGGAGCCATTTCAACATAAAATCATACATGAAATACAGGGTGTCCTCAAATTCACATCCTCGTTACTAGGATAAGCATTCAAACAGCAATTCCAGAAGTTTTTCTCAGATTCACATCCACAAATTCATACAAGAAAGCATGGCATCCTCAAACTCACAACCTCATGAACACATGGCATCATCACTTAAAAACACAAATGAGTTTTTCTCAGATTCACATCCTCAAATTCATACATGAAAACACTGAGCCATAAGGAAAGAAAATCACCCAACTTTGCTGCAAAACAGTTGCATTTGCAATGAAGCTATTAAATATTCATAATCCAAATGCATCATAACAATATAACTATGATTGATTCAATGTACAAAATGCAAATAATTGGATAATTTTCACAAGTCAAAATATTACATTGTCAAATCAAACATCAAATTGCCAAAAACCATTATACAAATTACCTCCGCACACTGCATCACAATGTGTGAGAATGATGATGAACCAGCACGATGCTCCATTTTCTTTTTGGACCGGTTTGCCTTATTGGCATTTGATGCTCGCTACATAATTGCAAAATTCCAAAATTTGTCAGCGCAATACGATATAAAATTAATATTTAGAGCAGATTTACAATTTATTAAGTAGTGCAAAAATATTACCGTAAAATCCTGCGACTGGAAGTGTGAGCACAGATAGTTCCACTCATGCACTGCATCTCTCTCAAGTATTTCCATTGGCGGGTTGGCCAAAGCCTCCTCAGGAGATGAGAAAGCCTGAAAATGTCGATGCAACTCGTGCTTGAAGTCCCTGAATCGCCTAGCCATGACTAAATCAACATATAGAAGAGGACCAACAACATCCAATTCTATATCAAAGTTGACCTGCAATTAGGGTTTAGGGTAACAATTAAACATTGCACTTACAGTAACATAATACTGTTGATACACTTACAGTAACATAATACTCTTAATTTTTAACATAATACTGTTGATACACTTACAATAATCTCGTCCATAAGGTTTTTCTTCTGATCTTCGGGAACGTCCTCCCAATATCCATGATTCATGGGACATTTCCTCCGGATAATTGCCCCAAGGTCATGTGATAGCATGCTAGATATCTTCTTATTCACAGGTTCATTATATTTCGGATCAAAAATAACCTTAATCCTATTATTAGATGTGCGCACAATGCGAGTGGTCTTTACAGCTTTACATGCCCCTCTAACCCCCTTTCTACGGGGACGCTGCTCTATGTCTCGAATGGTCGGAAGACGACCTGCATTTGCAATTGCAAATGTCCATGATGCATAATTAAAGTATAACATCAAGGATTATTGTGACAAGCAACTAGAAAAAAAGTAACCACTTACCAGAACCATTTTCAACACCATCTGAGTCAATCATGTCATCTGCCATTTTATAAAAAAAAAAAACCATTATATTTTATAGTTCTGAACATTGAAAACAAAACAAAAATAAAAAAAAGCTAAACTTCAATCAATTTTCTTACCAGCTGATGAGGAGGTGGCATGCCTAGTTCGACTAGGGTACCTCTTACGAGAACTCGCTCTCATTGGAGGATGGGGAGGTGGAGAAAAAGTCTCGCTGGAGGACTGAGTCTGAGGGGGTAAAATCGAAGACATCTGCAGAAAAAGAAAAAACAATTTATAATTCTTATCGTCGGACGAGTAGTGAACGATCAAATGAGTAACAAAGCAACTGCATAACAAAAATAGCCAAAAGATATGTAGACAGTTACAGTTATGTAATCATATATCCCCAAATTAATGTCGAACGGCAGTGAGGGTGTGACTGCATTCAGGCAGTGACTTCAAATTCTTGCATCTACAGTCTACTGACCGTGAACTCATTCAAGTTGGAACCGCAAAACAGAGATAAAACACCGTAACATTGCATGAGAGAAATCTGAAATACAGCAGCACTCCAATGATAACATAAATGAAATATGAAAACAGTGTGTGTATGAAGACTGACTTGAGACATTAACATATAAAAAGATTCATTTTTTGTCCTACTACAAAACATCTGTTATTTGTTTTGGGATGTCTAATAACAATTATTCAAAAAGCACATGGTAAACAAATTCTCAGTTGCCCGAAACCTAAAAATGGTGTGCATTTGATGATGCCTGTATGCAGGAATGTGTCAACTGCAATCAAGTTGCCAAAAGATGCTTGCTTTCTAGTTTCTACCCAAAAATAGCTATCAAAGCTGCTTCTTTTCCTCACTCTTAAGTCTTAGAGAGAGAGAGAGAGAAGGGAACAATAACAAGCAGATGATTGGTTTTGACTGTTAAAAGAAAGTTACAATGCCTCTTTTACTGAAACAAACATCAAGTTACCAAAAGCTGCTTTGTACCCAAAAAAAGTTACCAAAGCTTCTGTTTTTCTTCACTCTGGGAAAGACAGAGAGAGAGAGAGAGAGAGATCTGGGCAAAGAGCTATCAAGGTAAGTTGCCAACAGCTGCTTTGTACCCAAAAAAGTTACCAAAGATGTTTTTCAGATTCAGCACTCAGAGAGAGAGAGAGAGAGAGAGAGAGAGAGAGAGAGAGAGAGAGCAATAAATAACCAGTAAACAATTGGTTTTGACTGTAGCAGGAAAGTTACTATGCAGAAACCAAAATCAAATGCTCAGATCCAAGTCCAAACGTACGAAATCAACACAAATCTCACACATAACTAAAAGAAATTAATTTACATCACTGCAACAGTAAAATAAATTAATTTACATCAACACAGACTTACAAGAGAGGCTTGCAAAAAAAAAACAAAAACAGCAGCAGCTCCATATAAACAACTATAAATTGTCTTCAAACCAACTATAAATTAATCACAAATTCACAATAATAATGCCAGCCATAAAATTTGAGTTTATTCCAGCCAAATTATCAATCACAATCAAACAATTCTGAGACAATATATACCACAAAGGATCCTTATTGCATAAATAAAAGTTGACAACATCATAAATCAGCTGTAATTTTGGCTTTCTTTTTCTTTGAAAAAGAAAAAAAAACTGGTACAAAACAAAAGGAGAAAAAATTTAACGATAATGTCCTAGTCTAGTTTGAAAACAAATAAGCTCTTGTACAAACCGCTAGTTCCTTTAACGATAATGTCCTACTCTAGTTTGAAAACAAAGGTGGTTCTATCTAACAGACAAAAGAAACCCATTATCAAATTTAAACAGAAACTCACATTACCAACAAACAAAATCCAGCTATCCAAAAGAATTCGAGAAACCAAAAGACAAAAGGAATAGAAAAAGCAAACTGACCTTTGATTAGGAAATCCCCAATTTCTAGGGTTTGAACTGATGAGAGAGAGGAGGAGAGAGGTAGAGAGAGAGGGACGAAGAGAGAGACGGAGAGAGAGGGACGAAGAGAGAGACGGAGAGAGAGGGAGCAAGCGAGCTTCAAGCTTCTCCCATGGAAGCTTGAGCGAGAACCAGCAGTGCAGAGCAAACCAGTAGCGCAGAGCGAACGAACAACAGAAAAAAAATAAAAACGCATTTGTTTTGTTTTTAATAATAAGGGTCTTTTTAAGTTTATTTTGAGATTGGGTTTTTAAAAATGAGCCTACCAAACGAGTTTTGGGGCCTTTGGATTTAAAATCTGTTTTTGAGTTTATAAAATTGAACTCAAATCAGATACCAAACAAGCCCTTAGTCCCTCATCAATTTGAATGCACAACTAATTAATCAATTTGAATGCACAACCACTATAACTTATTACACTGTTATGCACAATCAATTAATAAATATTAATCAATTTGATAAATATCTACGGCTGCCAATTTATTTTAATCAAACCTAAATCAATTTGAATCAATTTGATAAATTTCTAGGGCTGCCATTTTATTTTAATCAAACCTCAATCAATTTGAACCAATTTTAATCAAACAACAGACAATAACAAAGCCTAAAACCACAAGCCAGCTAGGTGGAGAAATAATCTAAACCTGACAGACTCAACTAGACATATTAATTTCCAATTTGCAAAAGATGGCACGAAATGCAAATCAAATACGAAACAATATGAGAGAAAAATCAGAATTTGCATGATAGACTCAAACCCCAGATAACAAAAGCACAAATTATGAAGAAGCAGAATCATAAAATGAAAAACAAAAGGAGACCCATATCACAAAATTAGCACAAAATCAAGAAACAATTGAAGGAAGGGAGATTAAGAGGTACTAACACGTATGAAGGCAGAGTGATATTGTTCTAGCCTCCTTCAATAGCTTATTACAACTGAAGGCAAATATTAGCCAATGAAGACCCAGAAATCTGACCAGAAGTGTATACAAACAAGAACTTTTCGTTATAACATGAATTTGGCAGATGAAAACAATTAAAAACAGAGGAAATTTATCCACAAAAAAACAATTACAAAATCTGCAGAACATCAAAATCTGAGAGAGAGACAGAGAGAGAAATGAAGAATACCTCAGAGAGTGGCAGAACTGCTGCTGGAAGCTGCAACCTGCTCCAGAAATACGGATGCTGATCTGCACGAACTGCTGCTGGAGGACATAAAGATGGTCAGACAGAGAATCGAAGGGGGAAAAGAAAAAAAAGAAAAACAGAAAAGAGAAAGTCAAAATCGAACCTGTTTGCGTGACGACGGCGCGACGAGTCGACGACTCAGAGGGAGCTTCGGTGGTGCGACGGCTGAAGAGAGGTTTCACGCAGAGGAAAAGAGAGGTTCGGCGGCTCAGTTCAGACAGAAAGAGAGGAAATGAAATCGAAGAAGGAAGAAAAAAACCGAAGTCGTGATTTAGTTGTGATGATCTTGTGTGTGTGTGCGTACGCTAATATTTTAGATAGCCAATACAAAACAGCCACATGTTAAACTATATATATAAAATATAAAATATAAATATATATAATATAAAAATATATATTAATTAATTGTATTGGACCGGTTCCTAAGGGTGAAAAATCGAAACCGAAACCGGTTTGAACCGGTCTGATTTGGATTGGACTCGATTTTTTACTTTTACGGTCAACACGGTTTTTTACGGTTTTTTTCGGATTGATTTGGTTCGGTTTTGCGGTTCTAATGCCCACCCCTAGGTTTGAGGGTTTAGGAATGGGAGTTTTGGAAAGGCTGAAGTCGGGAGGGGTGCTTTAAATATGTTCTATTTTTTAAAAAAAAATGACCTGGACCAAAACGACGTTGTTTTGGCCAGCGTGTTTTTAAAAAAAAATTAAAAGCTGGGCCAAAATAACGCCGTTTTGACTAGCTTGTTTAAAAAAAAAATTAAAGCTGGGCCAAAACGACGCCGTTTTGGCCAGCATGTTTTAAAAAACAAAAAACAGAATCGCTGGGCAGTTTCTTCTTCCTCAGACAGCAACCTTCCCCTTCAGCCATTCATGGGGTCACACAACCATTAAAGGGGACCTTCTACCTTGCTTCCTGTAGGGGTCTTTTTCTTCCGGCGGCAGGTGGGCTTAGCTGATGAAATTGTCCCATTTGTCTGAGTTCGAAAATTAAGCCCCAAAATGCTTCGAAAGGGCAGCAGGGCCTTATGAAGTATTTTGGTTACCTTCACCAACCAAAACAACAGCAACTTACAGATAATTTCTTCATACTTACAGATAAAATCTTGGGCTTGGCATGAGAGGCATGTGCCATGGAAGCAAAATCAACATGAGTTTAGCACTGAGGGGAAAATTAAGTGTTTCTAGGGGAAAGATGGGGTATTAAGGTAGGAGAGGAAATGGTTTTGCAGAGAGGTTTGGTTGAGATTGAGGGAAAGAGAGAAATGGGTGACTTGAGTATCACTTCCGGCAGCTCGTCAGTGACTCTGAGCAGCCTGCTAGAAGAGGAAAAAATGAGGGGAATAAGGGTGATAGACCAGCAAAGCACGAAAATTATTGAGCTTGCAGGTAGGAGAGGAAGCTTGCTCTCCCCAGTGTGTGTTGTGTTGGGTAGAGAGGGGTCCTATTTATAGCTGCTGGGATTTGCTCTTCTCCAAGAAACCCTAATGGTTTCCTCCCAATCTAGCTAAGCTTTCCTCCTTCTTTCTTCTCCTCCCTCTTGACTTACCTTATGGTGGCAACAATTAGCTCTGCCCAATCCCACAAAATAAGAGACTTTTGGGGGCTCAAGGCTTCCTCCCTTGGCTGCTTCATAGGAGAGCCTCTATTTTCACCCATCTTCTTTCTCTTCTTTCTTCCTTTTTCCATGGCCAAATTTGATGAAGGAAAGAAAATGGGTTTGTATGCTGGTTCAAGGGATGGCATCCCTCCTTGCGTGCTAATATCCCTTGGTTCCTTGAAGAATTTTTGCTTGGAACTTACTCCCCTATGTGCTGGAACCTCCAGCAGCTTTATTCAATAAACCTTCAGACCTCCCCCTTCGTGGCTTTTGTTCTCCCAGCCAACTGGGGTAATTGTATGGGCCAAGATGGCTCATTAAGTAAGTGGGCTTTTTGGTTGAGTCAATAGGCTACTTTTTGATGGGGCTATTTTTGATTGGGCTATTTTCATTAAACATTTGGGCTTTTGGTAAGGTTCATATGCTATTTTGACTGGGCTATTTCTTCCTCTTGTGTTCACCCACATGTTTGGGCCTAAGAAATGGGCTTGAGTCCTAAGGCTCCCAAGCGACTCGGGGCTTCCATTTCTCGGCCCATCAATGGGCCTCATGTTGATTTATTACCATCCATACCACAACCCACTCAAGCAAGCCCCGGGCATTTGAGTGGCTTGGGCCCACCTAAGCTTGCAGGGCGACGTGTTGCTTATTTGCTTGGCATGGCAAGGGTGCAAGCGTGTATGACGAACTTTCGCGTGCCCTAATCGGGCTTCTCCTCGGTAAGGTATTGCATCAAGCCGAGAATTTATTTGGGCCGAACCGTGGATTTTTTGGGCCTCAACACTTCCATGGAGCCCATAGGGTCGTTTGACCCCATTGACCCCACTGTGGGTCCGTCCCTGGGGAAAGGAAGTTGAGAGAGTTGTCGGCAGAGTGAGAGAGGCTGAGCGGAATGAAAAAAAAAAAATTTCGAGCAGCTGAAATGTTTAGAGTTTCACCGGATCGAGTGTGGCAAGGCTTAGCGATGGGATCAAATCGACCAATCAGCCACTGACATGTGTATTAATAATTTTTTAAATAATACAATTAAAAATATTCGGGTCTCTCCAGTTTTCGATGGTCTGGAGAGAATTAAAACCGATTCAACCTAATTCAGAGCCAGTTCGGCTGGTTTTTTACCGGTTCTTTGATTTTTCATTATACAAACTAAATCAAACCACCAAAAGCAATCCAGTTTGGTCGGGTTTTTGGTAATAATGCCCACCCCTAATATAAAGTGAATGGTTTTTCCAAGCTAGTATAAGCAGAGCTTGAATTGTAGTGAGTGATACATTGTCTAACAAAACCAATATTCCCTCGTATAATTCACACTTTTGGTTAATTAGCTTAACCAAAACATATAATTAATTTATAGCTTTTCCAAGTGTGGGAATCTTATGTAGAACTTGAAAGGGAGGTGTCAACCTACAGAACAGAAATGAAAGGTATTAATTCATATTGAAATATACCTCATTTTACGAATAAGAAAAAGGTTAACAAAGAAAACTCAAAAAAAAACTGAAGATCCAATGGAATGTTCCTCTCTTACCTTATGGGAAATCTCATCCAAATGTATACACATCATGCATGCATGCATCCACATATATATATATATATATATATATATATACACATATTTACGTACTGCTTCTGTACGGGAGGCCATACATATATGATATCATATATAGGTACGTAGACTTTGTACGTAATGTAATATATGGACTAAACTTCAAAGTGCAATAGAGATGCCCGAAATATCGAGATGGACGCGACAGGAGAGGAGAGGAAATTAATTTTGGACCACGATCACATGATGGAGAAAGGGAACCTATATATATATATATATATATATATATATATATATAGCTAGCGCCATGAGGAATATCTAGACCCAGCATATGCTGCTGCTGTCTTCAGCATATCCAATAACCTTTTATTTCTATCTATTTCTAATTTTCTTCATGTTCTCTTCTGTTATTGTTTGAGAATTTATACAAGGTCAATCATTATGTACGATAGGTGTCAAGCGGAAGTGCAAAGATGTTTGCAGTAACACAATTTTGTTAATAATTCAATATTTACCAGTGCTAAATGTATTAATTAAGTTGCTGGCTTCGCATGAAAAACGTATTATTAATATAATTACGTTTAATTCACCAAGAGGTTGAGTTTGAATTAATAATTAAGGTAATTATATTAGGAAATCTAAGTCTTCTCCTTCACCATGAAAGTTTGACCCACATATCATGCTATATATAGGCCTAGCTTGATGGAGTTGTTGCAATTAGCTCCATTCTCTTGAGCCTTGTACGTGTTTGACAGGAAGAAAGGATGAGAGATGGAAAGAGAGGGATGAAAAAGGGAAATTATTGTATAATACTATGTGGTTTTATGAATCCGCTCAAATTATATAAGAGATCCGCGTATGGATGGATCTCACTTTTAGTAGAAGAGAAATTATAGTATAATACTGATCAAACTATAATTGATATATGGCTATGTTTACATCGTGTAATCTTTGTAGAAGTAAGATTAGACAATTAATCAGGATGTTTTTTTTTTTTGTCTCCGAGAAACATGATCATATAAATTTGAAGTAACAAGTGGTTTCGACCTAGCTAGCGATCAAGAATATATGAACATTAAAAAGACTATGTGATATTACGAATCCGTCCAAATTATACACTTGAATACAATCTTTAACACCTAAACCATAAATTGTATTAATAATTATATGTGTATATTTTTGGTTGGATCCATAACAGCAGTTTGGCATGTTAATTTTTTAGCCATACACTTCAGACCAAGACTAGTTAGGGTTCTTGAGCTGCATGCGCAGAGCTTCAGTAGATATTCGATTGCAATTATCGATCAATATTTCAGGATTTCATCTAGCATTGTTGCAATTATCGAGCTTCTTTAGACCTTCTTAAGTTGAAGTTACAGAAATGTATCACATCATCCCCCGCAAGACTTGGAACACAATATAATCTCCATATGAGACTTCAAATTAATTAAGAACCTTTCCTTGCACAGTTGCACCCCCTATGAGATTCAAGTGCTTGTTAAAAAAACACACACACACTCACATCGCTGCCTAGCCAAAGCAATTAAAAAATTTGATCAATTAACAGCAGCAACAAATAGAGAGAAAATAAAAATGCAAAGATGCTTACTATGGCATCCAAAATTATACACTTTAACACAATCTGTGGCACTGCATCACCGTACCCTTTCTCCTTAAAATTGTTTTGTATTGCCTCATAATCCGACTCCCAGCCACTACCACCAGCCCTTTCAAAGTTTTCAAAACGGGTGGGCACATACCTTCTTGACCATCTGATCCGGCCTCAAATTCCCATCCACAGCCACTTGGAGAATCATATCAAACACTGCGAAAATCAATTTCCATGCCGCAGACCATCCTCCCCATCCACAGCCACTTGGAGAATCATATCAAACACTTTGCGAAAATCAATTTCCATGCCGCAGACCATCCTCCCCACAGAGGCGCACTTGGACATGAGAGCATCATTGTCAATGTCATCTCCCAAATTATGCAGCTTAGGCTCTGGACTGAAAGTGATCACCTTTCCTTTCCATGGCTCTTACACCCAGTTGAGACACCAGCACAGCCAAAGCCACAGACACATCCTTGAAGAGTCAGCGCATGTAACTCGAGACGTTACAAGCAACCAAGCAGTTGCTGACTTGCCCTGCTTTAAGTAGACCTCCTCCACCATTGCCTTCCACTGAAGCTCAGCCGCTTGCCCGACATCCCCACCATTCACATAGCGTATGATCTCATTTGGAAGCAGAGCACCGGCCTCAAGCTCAACTCCAAATACTTTTTAATCGGGCAGCCCCATCCTTGAGAGCCCTCAGAACTCAAGAACTCTGCCAAGGGCACCAGCACCTCCTTACTCAGCCGATCTAGGACTCTGTCCGCGTAATGTGCTTCCTCAAGTCCTTGGGATTCTATCGGAAAAACCTTCCTCGCAATACTTCACACAGCATCGTGGCACGGTCGAGGGAGGAGCCGACGGGAGGGCAAAAGAAGGCAGCTGAGCTTAGTATCCCCTCCTGCTGCTTCTCCAAGTTTTGAATATCTTCCCTCAAGTAGTCCGCGAAAAGATCAGAAACACAGTCGTGTAGGAACCGATAATCCGAGTTGCTGTTGGCCATGGCGACGTCTTTCTTACGAAGGCGGTAGAGAATCTCGACGAGGTCATCCATAGTCCCGACAGATTCAGAAAACCCGTAGACGATAGTGGCGGAGTTGCAGGCTAAAGTCTTGGGTGGGTTGTGGTGGAGCCAAAGCGCCGCCCCGTAAAACGCTTGTAAATAGGATTTTCCGAGATAATAATCGTCTCGGAGGTTGCAGATGAGCTTGAGGGTGGTTAGGAGGTCATGTGACCAGGCCAGCGGCAGAAGTTGGTCGAGAGATTTGTAGGGGGCTCGGGTTTTTGGTAGGACGCGAAAGTAGAGATCAAGGCAGGGGTTTGCCCAGTGTTTTTGTTCTCTGGGAGGAAACAACAACACTGCGGAGAGCGGAGGATTGGGGAGGAGCAGCAGCAAGATCAGTTGCCTAAGGAGCCACTAGTCTTCTTCTTATTAACTGCGTTTTTGTAACTGTTTTCTTCTTCTTAGCTTCTCTGCTCTGCTCTGCTTAATTGGGGCTGGGCTGGGCCCAAGACTTTCTTACGTGGTGAGATTGTAACACCTTCCATCAAATATGTTGAAGCATTTTAGGATCTCACGTTGAGAATTCACAAATAACTAAAGTTATTGCATCAGCATTGTTAAATACATCTTCTATCACCAAACCGAGATGTCAAGATTGAATGTTCATCAAATTATGTGTAAGATGGACAAAGAAAATAAATCTCACATCAAATTTTGGTCCTTGACTGTTGTTGTGCACAAGAAATTGGAAAAACATGGAAGAGCGAGCATGCACATGCCAATGCCATATTTAGGTCAATGGAAGGAGGCTCTAATATAATAGACACAACCAACCAAGCCAAAAAGATCCAATGCAAGTAAGAGGCGCTACAAACAGAGGACTCTTTTTTTTTTAATGTGTTTATATATTTTTTTGTTGAAAGCTAGCTATCTAGTCTACTGTGGTTATGTATGGTGCAAAGGGGTCCTAGATGAAGCCTAGTCTACTGTGGTTATGTCTGGTTAAAAGTTGGTGATGACTCTTGAGCTACAGTTTCAATCTCCATGGTTAATTAACAGTTGAAGATGCCACTGTCATTCCCTGAGTTGAACCAGTAGCACTTTGAGGGCTGCCCTCATGAAAAACCTGGTGGGCCTGCCGATTCCTCCTCCTCCTCTGTTTCAGGGGGGATTTTACCCTCTTCTTTTCCCAAGTTCTTTTGCAAGCCACATCTGGTCTTCATTTCTGACAAAGGTTGAGGATAAGCAGCGTCAGTATGTTCCATTGATAGATCAAAAGAAAGTTCTTGTTTAAGGATTGAATATCAAGGTTTATAAATAGTACCCGATGAGGATTTAGTGTTCCAGATAACCTTTGAATCCCTCGGAACCACTATATCAACTCTTCCCACCATCTTTCCACCTACCATGTCAACTTCCATATCCACAGTCTTGTTGTCATCCACGTTTTCTTGATCGACCGTTGACTGGAGTCCTTCATGTACCTTATTATGAGCAACATCCTTCTTTATACAACGAAAGATTCCCCATAAGAAGTCTGCCACTGTTGACATGAACCAGAATGTTAATGGTAGATAAGCAATGCATCTAATACAGAAAAAATCTAATTAAAAACTCCGAAAAAGGTAATCCAAATGGACTACACACACAAAAGAAAGCTGAAGTCATTGCAAGAGAGGAGGAAATTTATAAGAAAAAACTAACCCCGTGAGTCTAACTTTAGACTTCCTGAAGTAAATATCAGCAACTCCACCCCCTTGCCATCAAAGCAAATTCGCATCATTGAATCTTGGTTCTCCATGCGGTTAATCAGCCGCGCATGGTTCTCTCTTGATCTACAAATCAGTCGGGACAAAATGTTATGATAGTTGCATCACCAACAAAACTCAAATATCAAAACCATGCAACCAGAAGACAAAAAATACCTCTCAATGTTTTCATCAGGGAAAAAGTAAAGGGCAACATCTTCAAGGACAGGGTCATCGTCTTGGAAGATATCAGTCCAAATACTGGATCGAGGAAGCCAGTTAGCATTGAGGATGAGAGGCATTTTTTGTGAAAATGCATAGGCTTTAGGATGGACCTTACATGGAGGTCGTGCTTGGAACCCACCAATGAATTCTCCAGGTGTGGCTGCATCAAGGATGAAGCCTCCCCTAAAGAAAGAAACATCAATGAAGCTTTTGAGAGCACTTAATTAACTTGATATATGTAAATATGTAAAACAGCAGCCATGACAAAACAGTGCATTCAGACCATCAACATAGGATGCAAAACCGAACCCACCTAGAAGATTTAAGTTGGAAAAAGAAAAATCACACATATTCTTAAGGAATATTTTTCTCATCAACTTTTAATACCAAACAATATTTTAACTCTAATTCAAATCAAAACATGAGCTGGCGAAATCATGATAGAATACACATATGTAACATCTTAAAAGGAGAAGTTACCCACTTCCAAGGAGCATCTCGAGCAGGAAGATTTGAAGGCTTTAGATTGAGACTATCAAAAATATTCACGAGATCTCTTGCTTCACTATCTGCATGATTATGTTCAACAACACGAGTGTTACCACATAACTTATAAAGGGAGGAAGGTAGGTTCAATAAATGGCAAGCAACAAAATTACCCACCACAGTCACAACTGTGCTACAATTTCAATGTTGAGAAGATATATACTCTTAACTTGTTAGGAAAGAATTGGACACCCAAAAATAACACCTAAATATATTACCAATTTTATCAAACTTAAAAGAAGACTTAAAGAATAACCAATTCTGCAGTTCCAAAATAAATAATAATAATTTGTAAGTCATAACCCTTGCCTGGACTGGAAATAGGTGATGAGTGCCTCATTGTTGATACTGTGCTTGGCTCTTTTACTGTTTTGGACTCCATCTTCTTATAAGAAGTTTCACCAACTAAGACATCCGTTAATTGCTTCTCCCCAATATGCTCATTTCCAGAAGCTACGGAAGTCTTTGTTTCTCCTATAACTGAGATAACCATTGCACATATAGAATCCATTTACCATAGGAATAAAATGCTATCTTCTCACTTTTAATAACACATCCAAAATATTTTGAACAAAAAAAGCTAGTAGATACAACAAGTCTCTCTCAACACTTTTACTAACCAAATTCTATTGCATGAACTCTACATTAAGAGCAATTTATAATTTTTCTTTTTATAAGAAACACAAATTTAAGTTACAAACTTTCATTAAAACAAAGAAAGAAAATTACAAGAAAGAGAATCGTACTTACAATTGTCCAACAAAAGAACATATTACTTCAACTCAAAGCTCCCCCTCTGATCAAGATGAATAATGAATTAAACTAAGAAAAATATCTCTATAATACTTTGTCTAAGACGTCTAATAAAGGCTAAAAATCTAGTCTGAGAGTAAAAATCTTTGTCTAAGGCATCTCAAACAATCCTCCTAAAATCGTTATCATACACCAATTGCAATTGCACCAATAAGAGCAACCAATTGCACCATTAAGAGCAACCAATTGCACCATTAAGAGCAACCAATTGCACCAGTAATAGTACAGCAAAAAGCAAAAAGTTTCACTATCTAGCATGTACCCAATCATCCATATATACAAGGGGAGAATGGAGATGATGTGGCTCATAGAATCAAAGCACATATATAGTGTGATCATCTTATTTTGCTAGAATTGAAAGCTAAGTTTATAGAACATCTGTTAGACCAGCCATGCTATATGGGACTGAATACTGGACAGTTAGAAAACAGACAAATTCATAGGTGCCATGAAATTTAACTGACGAGGTTTGGAGCTGAAAGTACTTCGCTGAGATCTAACTCCTGATGATAGCCTGATGACCTCTTCATTTGGAATAAATTTAACTTTTCCAGTCTCAACAGGTTTTTGCCTTCTGGAATGAGCTTGCCACCCTGAATCATCAAGAACTCTGCTGGGACCGGCTGGATGCATGGCATCATGGTGAACTAAATCAGCAGAGGATGCCATTATGTCTTCTTCCTCATCAGGTTTTGGAGAAATCACTTCACATGATCCACAAACCCAATCATCTGGAAATTCCATTGGAATAATCCTCATGCAATAACTGAAACGGAGATATCACAATAAATTACAATAACTGAACTCAACCCTCCAGAGCAGCTATATTTTTTGGAAATGTCTAACTGAACTGACGAAAATAATTCAGCAACTGAACAGGGGAAGAAACTAGAGATCAAACCAACAAACTTGTGGTTCAAAATACCATGCATGGAAGGGCATACAATGTTGATGAGAGTAATTTAAAATACTTAGGAAGTTAGCAAGAAACGTCTTCTAGAAGGATCTTTTGTGGGGATAAGTTCATTTTTGACCAACTTTGTGGGATTTGGTTTTTCTACTGAATTTTGTGAAATAATATTTTTCTTTATCAGTTTATCCGTGCATATTGGAAGGCTAGCTGGTGAATTACGTTTGTAATTAGAACTGATTGTTCACCTTCATTGTATTTTGATTTTGATTCACTGATATTATTCAGAAGAAATACTATTCAGTTCTGAATTGAAACAGGCAAACAAAGTAATCAAATGCAGAGAGAGAGAGAGAGAGAGAGAGAGAGAGAGAGAGAGAGAGAGAGACATACGGGTGTTCAGTACTTATATTGCATACCACCACACACGTCACATTGTCCGACCTGAAAAGTAGAGCAGATCACATTGAAAAGATTAAAATAACTCAGCTAACTGAAGCTTAACTTAAGCAAAAGTTTCTTAGTGTCGGTCTAGCATTATTTATCAATTAGTAGAAGTACATATAGGACATGGAGATGTCATCTTTGGTGAACAACACAGTACATGAAAAAGTGGTAATGAAGTTTGATGAAAAATATTATGGCAGCCATGGTGGAACTATGATGAATATGACTGAATGGTTCTTCTATAGTACTCTGCATGCATATCCACATTTTTCACAACTTCTGTAGTAGTTTATTATTCATCTAGTCAGTCCTTAAATAATCTCACTAAGAGCCAGACTTACAAAAAAGCTAAAGGCATGCTAATGGATACAAACTGGGATGGCAATCAAGTTGTATAATATGTTGTATTTAAATACACAAAACCTCTCTCCTACAGTCCTTGAGGCATTTAAACAAGGCCATGTTTCTCAGCTGTTCAATCAAGTATGGATGGCTGAGATGCTCTCAACCATCCCACGCGTGATTTAATACCTAAGAACATAGACATCATTTACTTAGAAGAGAGCATTGAATATATACAAACGCATCAAAAATCTTACTCAGAAATTTAAAATTGTAGGAGATTCTAATTGGTTCTAACAAGAGATTATTCAAATCAACCAAATCATATCCAATCTTGTCAGGGAAGCAAAGTCAACAAAATGTGTTACAACTCTTGAAAAAGAGTTGACATTACGTGAATACCAAACAAAATGCAAATGCAACAAGAACACCATATGCACATTGATCCTCTGCCTCTTTGGCATGACTTTTCCACAATTTACACAAAAGCCATCTAAATTTTTTTCTTTATATACTAGATTTCAATGTAACATTTAAAATATGTTTGAAGCATGTATAACATGCATTTGGTTTGCAAGTCCAATACATGCTTAACAAGGCATTGCTTCTTTCGAGACCAACCATGCCTTGTAAAAATAAATGGGTGGGGAGTATTAGAAAGTGGCATAACCCAACTTGAACCAAATTCAAAATTATAAACGCATGATTTGGATTTCATTAAGTGTTGTTTCATAAAAATAAAAAATAAATCAACTTACAGCCAAAGGAAAACAAAAATCAAGAATAACTTATATCACCAACAAAAGTAAGCAACCCACGTAGCTAAACCATAAAGGAAAAAACAAGAAAATGTGCATTACTTAAAAATGTTTATTAAAAAAAACAACTACAATGGCCCATATAAACAGTAAAAAAAAAACCAGACTTCCCAACTGCAATGTACTTAAATAACATCGAAATGCAAAAAACTGATGAATCAAACATTATATTTACAGAGCCGACAATAATAGATGGAGGACAGAGAGGGTGGGTCGGAAGCAGCAAACGGAAAAGTAAGGAGACAAAAAAGGAGGAGCTCTAGGGTTAATCAATACATTTACCATGTGGGTCTCCTCTGGTTGCTCCATATTGTGCTTGCTTGGGATTGCTTTTTTTTACACTCTTTTTGGTCCCCTCTCTCCCTTGTCTTGAAAAAAGTGTGGAGGCTATCTTCTAGCAGCTGCTGCTCATGAACTCACTCACTCTCAGAGAGAGAGAGAGAGAGAGAGAGAGAGAGAGAGAGAGAAAACAGAGAGAGAAAGCAATTATCAAAGCAAGGTCTGTTTTATGAATAGATTAGATTACATTGCAAAAACCCAAGAAAGCTTTCAATTATTCCGCACGAGCTGAGTGCATGTTATGAAGTCCCAAGAAGCTTAGATTTATACTCAAATTTAATAACACTTACTGAAAGAGAGAAGATGATGGAAGAAACTCAACCCACACAAACTGGGTGAGCAGTTCTCATTTATATATTAAACTCATGTACAGAGAGTTACAAGTTTACAAGAATAGCAATAAGCTATTTATGTATACAAGATAATGATAACAGATGATATCAAACTCAGATGAGATGTAGCAGCAGATCACGTCAAGTCTGGATTAGGTTTATCACTTACCGCAAGAATCTAGATTTAGCCTCTTAGAAGACGAAATCAATAGATTGACACCATTTATATGACTCCTCAGTGCCATATCTAGCATCTCTAGAAGTCCCAAGAGGCTAAAATACTGTTGTGTAGACCTACGTAAAATAATTGAAGGCTTCCTCAAATAGCATACGATCATCTATTTAGCAATTGCATATTAAGCACTAGAGATTTGATTCACGAACAGACCTCTCAAAATTGCCAGGGGAAAAGAACAATGCCATATCATTTACAGCGGGGCTGTCATTTTCAAAGATTTCTGCCAATACACTGCTACAAGGGAGCAACGTACACCAGAGCACGTTAGGCACGAGCCTTGAATACTCTACAGCTTTAGGATGGACTTTCCCCGGAAGATGAGCCCGGAACCCATCACAAAATTGACCACAAGGATCTCAAGGCTTCCACCAATCACAATCATCAAACAACAAATACTAATCAGATAAAATACAAGTTATAGGACTAGCTCATGAACAAATTCTCGTTTCGCCGACAATGATAGAGCTTCGGTAAAGGGAAGAGAGAGGTTGAATTAAAGTAATAAAAGTTTCTAGCCAATGCTAATAATCTATCATATATTGACAGTATCATGGCAATTTCAAAATAAAAAGTGGTGCTCTGTGCTCAGATGATATGCAATGTTTGTGGGTGCATGCATGCTTGCTTTTCGCATTTATCAATAAATAAATGATTAGGCAACTACATGAAATATGAGGTACTCACCACCAGGTAGCATCTAAAACTGGGTTACTTGGAAGATTTATCTCAGGATTGGGCAAAATGTTCGGCAGACCACATCCTTGAATGATGATAGAGTTCTGGGGTTTAGCATCAGCACATAAATTACCTCCTGAGAAAACACATATTCAATTAGCAAGTGACAATCACATAACTGAAGCACCATATTGCACACCAAAACATTACATGAAGTTATCGAAATTTTTTTTGCCTCAAAAGTTGATTCATGAAGTATCCAGTGACTCTGTCTTGCAAAGATTTTGAATGTTATACTCGATAGGGGTTGGTTTATCTGAAACTGAAATTGCAAGGTCAGTCATATTCATAAGGTACATGATTACCTACTTACAGCATGTACAGTGGATATACAGTATAAAGAAACATATATGTTGCACATACACACACACAGAGACGCATGCAAGAGCTGATTCTCAGTGCTTAATATATAGCTGAGGACTTGTAGTTGATATGAGTAGAAGAGTCAAATTTAACTGCGGCTTTGTTCAATCATTGTCACCATCCATCTGGTGGGCCTATAATCAAGACCATGCATACTAAATATGTAATGCATAAAAAGATTTGAGATACTGCAACAATTAATTTTGACCCTTTTGTTTGCCAAATTTTTTTAGAAAAGTTTTCCATGCAATAGATGTTAGAGTTATCTTACATTTTAATTCAGTACAAGATTTAGGCTCTTGTGCTGGAGTGATTGAACTGATTTTTTCACTGCCATGTCCAGAGAGCTTTAAATGTCCAGCAGGTAAATTTTTGTAAGTTTTTGGAGGGGTATATTTTAACTCAGTGGAAGCCCTTCGAGACATTGTTTCCATGGTATCTATTCGGATAGAGCTTGAGTGCAATTTACTTGGTGAAGGCAATTCCACCTCTTGAGCTCCAGATGACATTTTAAGAGCTTTTTCAATAGGAATAAACTTTACTTTGGCAGTTCCCGAGGAAGTTCGCTTTCGAAGATGACCTGAACTGCCAGACTCTTCAACAAGCCTTCTGGAACCCACAGATCGAGAAATGTCAGAGTGGATTATCTCAAAGGTGTTTGATCCTTCCTAAAGCCTTCTGAAATAGTATTTTTCTAACAGATTTTTGAGTGACTGATCTCCAGAACGACATGTCTCACAAAACCAAATTTCTGGAACATATTTGAGGAGGACCTGTATGCAATAGCTGGAAAGAGAAACAGTAACATGTTTGGAATAAGTGTCCAAATTGGCTATACAAAATACACAAATCAAAAACACACTGCAACTGATTATTCAATATTAACAAAAGCAAGAGGATGGATATTCTGCAATCTCTTTGAGATATAGATACGGATCAAGCGGTATAAGTTATACAGCCATTAGGAAGTGGGTGACAACTGAAGCTCATTTGGTTATGTGATTAAGCAATGACCAGGTTTATTAAGCAAAGAAGTATCTGAACTAAGCCTTTCCAAATATGTTCTTTTAACTGTTTATGTTTAAATAGGAAAACAAAGGGAATAACAGCACGCAATCCCCTCTTCCCCCAACGAGTGCACGCATGGTTCTAGAAAGTTCTACACGTATATCAACAAAGTTATCAAACAGAAGACAACCTTAAAATCAGAACTGCAGTCCAACTTTAACAGAAAGATATGAGCTATACAAGTGGTAATAGGAACCAAAATATAAAAATAATGAAAATAAGAACATATATACATCAATGTGCATGGCCACTAAAACACAGGGTCACACGTGCATGTGTATACTACATAATAGAACGTATGCGGTTTCACGTGGCTGCAGATTCTTGCTGGAAGTACATACAGGGCAAACTCGTGGCTTTACTGAACAACAGGTGAGTGGTGCTTTTAATACTGCAGGCTTGGTTGTTGTTGCTTGATGACAGTAGTTAAGAAATAGACTTTAATGAGCAAAAAGAAAGAAGAAAAAAAATCCATGCTGGCAGAGCACAGTGTCATTGTCAAGTTGGGCTTTCGGCAATGAACATCCAAGTTCAGCTTTAATGAGGCAAATGCAAGGAAGGACAGAGATGGTTTCAGTAAAGGCTTTGAAAACAGGAACTTGTAACTACAGCAAGAGCCACAGCTATAAGATACAGCTTTTACAAATTGACATTTGATAATTTTGATTGATTATTAGATGAGAAGTGGGAACTGCTACCTCTTTTAAGGAGATTTTACCAAGTTCTTTGTTAAGAGATCAATATGAATATTCCATCCAGCAAGGTAATTAAGCAAACAGCATTTAACCTAATGCATAGGACCAACAAAGCTCAGATTTAACACAAAACTCAAAACTCTTGTCCAATCAACTGCTATTTTTATCCACAGAGCCAAGAGTTTGTGGAGAACAAGTTCCTTGGGAGAATTTTTTAAAATGTTAGCCATCTTGGTATTCTAAATTATGAACCAGAAATCTTGGAGCAGTTTGCAATTACGTTTATTGAGATAGAGTTTTGTACAGAACCAACAGACTGTCAGAGCAATGCTTTCTTGAATCTTGACCACCCATTTCAATTTTGAAGACTTGCCCAAGAAATTCAATCATATATTGCAAAATAAATCTTCAATTTTTGGTACACATAATGAATGAATGAATGAAATGAAAGAATAAGACCAAATTACTTGAGAGAAAGAAGTGTGAATTCTAGCATTTTGCTGCTTCTCATTTTCTTCACAATCTGAAGAGCTCAAATCAAGGCACTTAGGGAGTGTACAATAAAGATCATATTCCACATTACATCATAATCAGCCAAATAGTTAGTAATAAATAAATAAAAGAGCAAAACATGGTGTTCAAGTTCAACAGTAGCTATATGTGGTAAAATCAAGTACATTGAAGTTTGAACAGTGAAGAGAAACTATCACAGGTTCACACACTAGACAGGCAAAGCAAGTAGAAAATAAATAATGAAAACAAAAGCAGAAGCAGACAAATGAAAAAGAACGGAGAATATTGATGAAAGAGAAGGGTCTTGTTAGGGTGTTTACCATGTGGGTCTTTCTTGGACCTCTCGCTTTTGCTAATGCCTAATGGTATTCTTTTACAAAAACAAATTTCTTGGTGCTCTGCTCTGCTCTCTAATGGCGGCTAAAGCTGGCGGGTACCGATAGAGAGATTCGCTCAAATAGCAACACGAAAATGCACCTGGAGAGTGGTTTTTAATCTAAAATCAGAAAAACGTACAGGAGCATATTAAGCGTCAAATTCATTTTAATTAGTTCGAATGATTTGGCATTTCGTGAATATGGCTAAATATATAATTAGTTCGAATGGTTTGGGTTGCCCCTGACGTCGTCGTTTTGATGACTTATATAATGTGTTAAAGTATTAAACAAAAGTGGGCCCTTGGTTTTGCCTATCATAGCTCCCTTCAGATAATGCTGCTATATATATATTTTTTATATTACTATATATTAGTTGGGATGAGCCTGGGCTTGCGTATGGTCCATCTAATGGCTGCAACCCTAGTCCATGCATTTGACTGGACCTTGGCTGATGGGCTAACCCCAGATAAATTGAACATGGACGAAGCATACGAAATTTAAGGTTAAATACCTTTTTGGCTTACTAGAGTTTATACGAAATTTCAATTTTTATTATCTCGAAAAAAAATATTAACCAAATGAGTCACTGTATTATTGAAAGTTTACAATTGTTGGGTTAAATACCTTTTTAGTAATTGAGTTTCACATGAAATTCCAATCACTTCAACATAAACAATATCCATTTGTTTGACATTCGCAGTTCAATTTTTGAACAGCTCTATTCAAGCATGTTACACTCTAATACCGTGGTACAAAATACTTTACCAAAAGCGGTATATTGTGGCCTTGGCTAATAGCTCACAACCTAATATATAATTTAGGGTTAATTACATATAAAACTACTCAACTTGTTGGGGTCGTTTTAAATTAGTACCCAATCTTAAAAATCTTACATGTAGATACCTGATACTCAAAAAAACATACAAAATATTATATATATATATATATATATATATATATATATATATATATATATATATATATAAATTCGTAACTTTTTTAAGTTAATTAAAAATATTTAAACAAAATATCTAAAATCATAATAAAAACATAAGAAACTAAAAAAAGTCTTGCCCTGCTTTAAGTAGACCTCCTCCACCATTGCCTTCCACTGAAGCTCAGCCGCTTGCCCGACATCCCCATCATTCACATAGCGTATGATCTCATGTGGAAGCAGAGCACCGGCCTTAAGCTCAATCTAGCCGACGGGAGGGCAAAAGAAGGCAGCTGAGCTTAGTATCTCCTCCTGCTGCTTCTCCAAGTTTTGAATATCTTCCCTCAAGTAGTCCGCGAATAGATCAGAAACACAGTCGTGTAGGAACCGATAATCCGAGTTGCTGTTGGCCATGGCGATGTCTTTCTTACGAAGGCGGTAGAGAATCTCGACGAGGTCATCCATAGTCCCAACAGATTCGGAAAACCCGGAGACGATAGTGGCGGAATTGCAGGCTAAAGTCTTGGGGTGGTTGTGGTGGAGCCAAAGCGCCTCCCCGTAAAACTCTTGTAAATAGGATTTTCCGAGATAATAACCGTCTCGGAGGTTGCAGATGAGCTTGAGGGTGGTTAGGAGGTCATGTGACCAGGCCAGCGGCAGAAGTTGGTCGAGAGATTTGTAGGGGGCTCGGGTTTTTGGTAGGACGCGAAAGTAGAGATCAAGGCAGGGGTTTGCCCAGTGTTTTCGTTCTCTGGGAGGAAACAACAACACTATGGCGGAGAGCGGAGGATCGGGGAGGAGCAGCAGCAAGATCAGTTGTATAAGGAGCCACTAGTCTTCTTCATGTTAACTGCGTTTTTGTAACTGTTTTCTTCTTCTTAGCTTCTCTGCTCTGCTCTGCTTAATTAGGGCTGGGCTGGGCCCAAGACTTTGTTACGTGGTGAGATTGTCACACCTTCCATCAAATATGTTGAAGCATATTAGGATCTCACGTTGAGAATTCATAAATAACTAAAGTTATTGCATCAGCATTGTTAAATACAATCTTCTATCACCAAACCGAGATGTCAAGATTGAATGTTCATCAAATTATGTGTAAGATGGACAAAGAAAATAAATCTCACGTCAAATTTTGGTCCTTGACTGTTGTTGTGCACAAGAAATTGCAAAAACATGGAAGAGCGAGCATGCACATGCCAACGCCATATTTTGGTCAATGGAAGGAGGCTCTATAATAATAGACACAACCAAGCCAAAAAGATCCAATACAAGTAAGAGGCGCTACAAACAGAGGACTCTGTTTTTTCTTTAATGGGTTTATATATTTTTTGTTGAAGCTAGCTATCTAGTCTACTGTGGTTATGTCTGATGCAAAGGGGTCCTAGATGATTCCTCCTCCTCCTCTGTTTCAGGGGGGATTTTACCCTCTTCTTTTCCCAAGTTCTTTTGCAAGCCACATCTGGTCTTCATTTCTGACAAAGGTTGAGGATAAGCAGCGTCAGTATGTTCCATTGATAGATCAAAAGAAAGTTCTTGTTTAAGGATTGAATATCAAGGTTTATAAATAGTACCCGATGAGGATTTAGTGTTCCAGATAACCTTTGAATCCCTCGGAACCACTATATCAACTCTTCCCACCATCTTTCCACCTACCATGTCAACTTCCATATCCACAGTCTTATTGTCATCCACGTTTTCTTGATCGACCGCTGACGGGAGTCCTTCATGTACCTTATTATGAGCAACATCCTTCTTTATACAACGAAAGATTCCCCATAAGAAGTCTGCCACTGTTGACATGAACCAGAATGTTAATGGTAGATAAGCAATGCATCTAATACAGAAAAAATCTAATTAAAAACTCCGAAAAAGGTAATCCAAATGGACTACACACACAAAAGAAAGCTGAAGTCATTGCAAGAGAGGAGGAAATTTATAAGAAAAAACTAACCCCTTGAGTCTAACTGTAGACTTCCTGATGTAAATATCAGCAACTCCACCCCCTTGCCATCAAAGCAAATTCGCATCATTGAATCTTGGTTCTCCATGCGGTTAATCAGCCGAGCATGGTTCTCTCTTGATCTACAAATCAGTAGGGACAAAATGTTATGATAGTTGCATCACCAACAAAACTCAAATATCAAAACCATGCAACCAGAAGACAAAAAATACCTCTCAATGTTTTCATCAGGGAAAAAGTAAAGGGCAACATCTTCAAGGACAGGGTCATCGTCTTGGAAGATATCAGTCCAAATACTGGATCGAGGAAGCCAGTTAGCATTGAGGATGAGAGGCATTTTTTGTGAAAATGCATAGGCTTTAGGATGGACCTTACATGGAGGTCGTGCTTGGAACCCACCAATGAATTCTCCAGGTGTGGCTGCATCAAGGATGAAGCCTCCCCTAAAGAAAGAAACATCAATGAAGCTTTTGAGAGCACTTAATTAACTTGATATATGTAAATATGTAAAACAGCAGCCATGACAAAACAGTGCATTCAGAACATCAACATAGGATGCAAAACCGAACCCACCTAGAAGATTTAAGTTGGAAAAAGAAAAATCACACATATTCTTAAGGAACATTTTTCTCATCAACTTTTAATACCAAACAATATTTTAACTCAAATTCAAATCAAAACATGAGTTGGCGAAATCATGATAGAATACACATATGTAACATCTTAAAAGGAGAAGTTACCCACTTCCAAGGAGCATCTCGAGCAGGAAGATTCGAAGGCTTTAGATTGAGACTATCAAAAATATTCATGAGATCTCTTTCTTCACTATCTGCATGATTATGTTCAACAACACGAGTGTTACCACATAACTTATAAAGGGAGGAAGGTAGGTTCAATAAATGGCAAGCAACAAAATTACCCACCACAGTCACAACTGTGCTACAATTTCAATGTTGAGAAGATATATACTCTTAACTTGTTAGGAAAGAATTGGACACCCAAAAATAACACCTAAATATATTACCAATTTTATCAAACTTAAAAGAAGACTTAAAGAATAACCAATTCTGCAGTTCCAAAATAAATAATAATAATTTGTAAGTCATAACCCTTGCCTGGACTGGAAATAGGTGATGAGTGCCTCATTGTTGAAACTGTGCGTGGCTCCTTTACTGTTTTGGACTCCATCTTCTTATAAGAAGTTTCACCAACTAAGACATCCGTTAATTTCTTCCCCCCAATATGCTCATTTCCAGAAGCTACGGAAGTCTTTGTTTCTCCTATAACTGAGATAAGAGATCATAAGCATTGCACATATTGAAATTGCACCATTAAGAGCAACCAATTGCACCAGTAATAGTATAGCAAAAAGCAAAAAGTTTCACTATCTAGCATGTACTCAATCATCCATATACACAAGGGGAGAATGGAGATGATGTGGCTCATAGAATCAAAGCACGATAGGTAAAATGGAGGGTTTTGTTAAGCACATATATAGCGTGATCATCTTATTTTGCTAGAATTGAAAGCTAAGTTTATAGAACATCTATTAGACCAGCCATGCTATATGGGACTGAATGCTGGACAGTTAGAAAACAGACATATTCATAGTTCCTGTAGGCACATATTAGCCAAATGTTACAACCAGCACAGTGATATGCACACCTCTATCTCTGTTTCTCTAATGGAATATTAGCCATTATTAGACACAAATTCTTAAGAGATTAGATTAAAATATTTATCACCTTTTGAATCCTTCAAAATTGGAGATGTTTGCTGAATAATCTTTGCTAGGCTTTGCATTTTGACACTACCGCCACATCTAGGAGGGTTCACAGTTCTTGAAGGCATAATGCTAGGATTCGCTTTGATCGCAGACATAGGAAACTTTGGAGTCACAATTCTGGACCCAAAAGGAGTTCTTCTGGGGATAGGTGCCATGAAATTTAACTGACGAGGTTTGGAGCTGAAAGTACTTCGCTGAGATCTAACTCCAGATGATAGCCTGATGACTTCTTCATTTGGAATAAATTTAACTTTTCCAGTCTCAACAGGTTTTTGCCTTCTGGAATGAGCTTGCCACCCTGAATCATCAAGAACTCTGCTGGGACCGGCTGGATGCATGGCATCATGGTGAACTAAATCAGCAGAGGATGCCATTATGTCTTCTTCCTCATCAGGTTTTGGAGAAATCACTTCACATGATTCACAAACCCAATCATCTGGAAATTCCATTGGAATAATCCGCATGCAATAACTGAAACGGAGATATCACAATAAATTACGATAACTGAACTCACCCCTCCAGAGCAGCTATATTTTTTTGGAAATGTCTAACTGAACTGACGAAAATAATTCAGCAACTGAACAGGGGAAGAAACTAGAGATCAAACCAACAAACTTGTGGTTCAAAATACCATGCATGGAAGGGCATACAATGGTGATGAGAGTAATTTAAAATACTTAGGAAGCTAGCAAGAAACGTCTTCTAGAAGGATCTTTTGTGGGATAAGTTCATTTTTGACCAACTTTGTGGGATTTGGTTTTTCTACTGAATTTTGTGAAATAATATTTTTCTTTATCAGTTTATCCGTGCATATTGGAAGGCTAGCTGGTGAATTACGTTTGTAATTAGAACTGATTGTTCACCTTCATTGTATTTTGATTTTGATTCACTGATATTATTCAGAAGAAATACTATTCAGTTCTTAATTGAAACAGGCAAACAAAGTAATCAAATGCAGAGAGAGGGAGAGAGAGAGAGAGTCATACGGGTGTTCAGTACTTATATTGCATTTAATGCAAGTTGCAATGGAATCTTCATCAGTAATACCACCACACACATCACATTGTCCGACCTGAAAAGTAGAGCAGATCACATTGAAAAGATTAAAATAACTCAGCTAACAGAAGCTTAACTTAAGCAAAAGTTTCTTACTGTCGGTCTAGCATTATTTATCAATTAGTAGAAGTACATATAGGACATGGAGATGTCATCTTTGGTGAACAACACAGTACATGAAAAAGTGGTAATGAAGTTTGATGAAAAATATTATGGCAGCCATGGTGGAACTATGAGGAATATGACTGAACGGTTCTTCTATAGTACTCTGCATGCATATCCACATTTTTCACAACTTCTGTAGTAGTTTATTATTCATCTAGTCAGTGCTTAAATAATCTCACTAAGAGCCAGACTTACAAAAAAGCTAAGGCATGCTAATGGATACAAACTGGGATGGCAATCAAGTTGTATAATATGTTGTATTTAAATACACAAAACCTCTCTCCTACAGTCCTTGAGGCATTTAAACAAGGCCATGTTTCTCAGTTGTTCAATCAAGTATGGATGGCTGAGATGCTCTCAACCATCCCACGCGTGATTTAATACCTAAGAACATAGACATCATTTACTTAGAAGAGAGCATTGAATATATACAAACGCATCAAAAATCTTACTCAGAAATTTAAAATTGTAGGAGATTCTAATTGGTTCTAACACGAGATTATTCAAATCAACCAAATCATATCCAATCTTATCAGGGAAGCAAAGTCATCAAAATGTGTTACAACTCCTGAAAAAGAGTTGCAATTACGTGAATACCAAACAAAATGCAAAAGCAACAAGAACACCATATGCACATTGATCCTCTGCCTCTTTGGCATGACTTTTCCACAATTTACACAAAAGCCATCTAAATTTTTTTCTTTATATACTAGATTTCAATGTAACATTTAAAATATGTTTGAAGCATGTATAACATGCATTTGGTTTGCAAGTCCAATACATGCTTAACAAGGCATTGCTTCTTTCGAGACCAACCATGCCTTGTAAAAATAAAAGGGTGGGGAGTAAAAGGAAGCTTAAGTGTTGTTTCATAATCATCTGCTTACTATTATAGGCACTCTGGGGCAAAAGGAAGCTTAATGGCAATCATAAAACCAAGAAAAAAAAAGGACTTTATACAAAAAGAACTTAAAAATACATAAACAAATGCCAGAAAAAAAAAAACAAAATTTAAGCCGAACCAAAGGAAAAAAAAAATCAACTTACAGCCAAAGGAAAACAAAAATCAAGAATAACTTTATATCACCAACAAAAGTAACCAACCCACGTAGCTAAACCATAAAGGAAAAAACAAGAAAATGTGCATTACTTAAAAATGTTTATAAAAAAAATAAAAAAAATTACAATGGCCCATATAAACAGTAAAAAAACCAGACTTTCCAACTGCAATGTACTTAAATAACATCGAAATGCAAAAAACTGATGATTCAAACATTACATTTACAGAGCCGACATAATAGATGGAGGACAGAGACGGTGGGTCGGCAGCAGCAAATGGACAAGTAAAGAGACAAAAAAGGAGGAGCTTTAGGGTTAATCAATACATTTACCATGTGGGTCTCCTCTGGTTGCTCCATATTGTGCTTGCTTGGGATTGCTTTTTTTTACACTCTTTTTGGTCCCCTCTCTCCCTTGTCTTGAAAAAAGTGTGGAGGCTATCTTCTAGCAGCTGCTGCTCATGAACTCACTCACTCTCAGAGAGAGAGAGAGAGAGAGAGAGAGAGAGAGAGAAAACAGAGAGAGAAAGCAATTATCAAAGCAAGGTCTGTTTTCTGAAAAAGAATGTATCTTGACCAGATTTTGAAGAAACTAATACAACTGTACGGATGGGGTGTCGTGGCATTTGCCTATTGGCTATTAAGTGTTGTACATTGTACCCGCTATTCACCAGCCTTAACACAAAGCTTCGTGCATGCGAGCTGCGTGGACTGTGGTTGATAAAATCATATTTATTTGGTTTACCAACCAAATGTTGGATATATGAGTTAAATTAATGTTCTTTTTTATGGCGGGAGTTAAATTAAACGTTAGGGAATAGGGACCATCACCATTATATTGGCCAAAAAATCACAATCTGTTGTTCTCGTGGTCCATTCTCCATTGTAATAATGTCATCAATGTGACAAGCATTTGCGGACCTCAATTTAGGAGCCAATATCATGTATGAAACTAACAATTTGTAATTTGCTTTTGTGCAAGCATTATGAATTGGTTGACTTTTGCTTGACTTTTGCTTAATTTCCAGTGACTATGGTTACTCTCGGTTGGGTGCGGGAACAGTTTATGACTATAGATGCATATCGGTGTTATTGTCACATAGATGTATCCCAGTGTTTGAAAGTTATCACTGGGTTTGTTAACTCATGCTATGCCTATGAGCAGCATCCCCAGTAGGAGGAATGCAATGTCCATTCCATTTTTACTTGTGAGAAAGGCCGCTAATCATGTTCTTGAGAGTCAGAGAAAAGAAGAGAGGGAACTGCCAGATGGCCTTTTGCATGGCAATATACTCCCCGCAGGAAGGATTCCATTACTTCCAGTCCTACAAAAACATGGACACAAATGAAGAGATTAGATTACATTGCAAAAACCCAAGAAAGCTTTCAATTATTCCGCACAAGCTGAGTGCATGTTATGAAGTCCCAAGAAGCTTAGATTTATACTCAAATTTAATAACACTTACTGAAAGAGAGAAGATGATGGAAGAAACTCAACCCACACAAACTGGGCGAGCAGTTCTCATTTATATACTAAACAATAATAATAAGCTATTTATGTATACAAGATAATGATAACAGATGATATCAAACTCAGATGAGATGTAGCAGCAGATCACGTCAAGTCTGGATTAGGTTTATCACTTACCACAAGAATCTAGATTTAGCCTCTTAGAAGACGAAATCAATAGATTGACACCATTTATATGACTCCTCAGTGCCATATCTAGCATCTCTAGAAGTCCCAAGAGGCTAAAATACTGTTGTTTAGACCTACGTAAAATAATTGAAGGCTTCCTCAAATAGCATACGATCATCTATTTAGCAATTGCATATTAAGCACTAGAGATTTGATTCACGAACAGACCTCTCAAAATCGCCAGGGGAAAAGAACAGTGCCATATCATTTACAGAGGGGCTGTCATTCTCAAAGATTTCTGCAAAAACACTGCTACAAGGGAGCAACGTACACCAGAGCACGTTAGGCACGAGCCTTGAATACTCTACAGCTTTAGGATGGACTTTCCCGGAAGATGAGCCCGGTACCCATCACAAAATTGACCACAAGAATCCATATCAAGGATCTCAAGGCTTCCACTAATCACAATCATCAAACAACAAATACTAATCAGATAAAATACAAGTTATAGGACTAGCTCATGAACAAATTCTCGTTTCGCCGACAATGATAGAGCTTTGGTAAAGGGAAGAGAGAGGTTGAATTAAAGTAAAGTAATAAAAGTCTCTAGCCAATGCTAATAATCTATCATATATTGACAGTATCATGACAATTTCAAAATAAAAAGTGGTGCTCTGTGCTCAGATGATATGCAATGTTTGTGGGTGCATGCATGCTTGCTTTTCGCATTTATCAATAAATAAATGATTACGCAACTACATGAAATATGAGGTACTCACCACCAGGTAGCATCTAAAACTGGGTTACTTGGAAGATTTATCTCAGGTTTGGGCAAAATGTTCGGCAGACCACATCCTTGAATGATAGAGTTCTTGGGTTTAGCATCAGCACATAAATTACCTCCTGAGAAAACACATATTCAATTAGCAAGTGACAATCACATAACTGAAGCACCATATTGCACACCAAAACATTATATTAAGTTATCGAAATTTTTTTTGCCTCAAAAGTTGATGCATGAAGTATCCAGTGACTCTGTCTTGCAAAGATTTTGAATCTTATACTCGATAGGGGTTGCTTTATCTGAAACTGAAATTGCAGGGTCAGTCATATTCATAAGGTACATGATTACCTACTTACAGCATGTACAGTGGATATACATATAAAGAAACATATATCTTGCACATACACACACACACACACAGACGCATGCAAGAGCTGATTCTCAGTGCTTAATATATAGCCGAGGACTTGTAGTTGATATGAGTAGAAGAGTCAAATTTAACTGCTGCTTTGTTCAATCATTGTCACCATCCATCTGGTGGGCCTATAATCAAGACTATGCATACTCAATATGTAATGCATAAAAAGATTTGAGATACTGCAACAATTAATTTTGACCCTTGTGTTTGCCAAATTTTTTTAGAAAAGTTTTCCATGCAATAGATGTTAGAGTTATCTTACATTTTAATTCAGTACAAGATTTAGGCTCTGGTGCCGGAGTGGAAGCCCTTCGAGACATTGTTTCCATGGTATCTATTCGGATAGAGCTTGAGTGCAATTTACTTGGTGAGGGCAATTCCACCTTTTGAGCTCCAGATGACATTTTAAGAGCTTTTTCAATAGGAATAAACTCTACTTTGGCAGTTCCCAAGGAAGTTCGCTTTCGAAGATGACCTGAACTGCCTGACTCTTCAACAAGTCTTCTGGAACCCACAGATCGAGACATGTCAGAGTGGATTATCTCAAAGGTGTTTGATTCTTCCTAAAGCCTTCTGAAAGAGTATTTTTCTAACAGATTTTTGAGTGACTGATCTCCAGAACGACATGTCTCACAAAACCAAATTTCTGGAACATATTTAAGGAGGACCTGTATGCAATAGCTGGAAAGAGAAACAGTAACATGTTTGGAATAAGTGTCCAAATCGGCTATACAAAATACACAAATCAAAAACACACTGCAACTGATTATTCAATATTAACAAAAGCAAGAGGATGGATATTCTGCAATTCCATTGAGATATAGATACAAATCAAGCGGTATAAGTTATACAGCCATTAGGAAGTGGGTGACAACTGAAGCTCATTTGGTTATGCGATTAAGCAATGACCAGGTTTATTAAGCAAAGAAGTATCTGAACTAAGTCTTTCAGAATATGTTCTTTTAACCGTTTATGTTTAAATAGGAAAACAAAGGGAATAACAACACGCAATCCCCTTTTCCCCCAACGAGTGCACTCATGGTTCTAGAAAGTTCTAAACGTATATCAACAAAGTTATCAAACAGAAGACAACCTTAAAATCAGAACTGCAGTCCAACTTTAACAGAAAGATATGAGCTATACAAGTGGTAATAGGAACCAAAATATAAAAATAATGAAAACAAGAACATATATACATCAATGTGCATGGCCACTAAAACACAGGGTCACACGTGCATGTGTCGGCGGACACACACAGAGGCACACAAACACAGAAAAAACAAATATACAGATAGACAGATAAATATATGCATAGAGAGAGAGAGAGAGAGTACTTTTAATTCATACACGTGTTCCGGAGCTATTTTAAATTGAAAGCAAGCAGCAATCAGCTCTACAAAGCCTGTTCCAACACATACATCACAAGGTTTGTCCTACAGAATAAGAAGATCGAATTAGACATTATAGACAAGTTTCTTCATAGAGATAGATCCATTTGCCTCAGATATATATTAAAGAATACTACATATAGATCTTTGACATCCCGTACAAAACATTGTAAGGCATAACAGAACGTATGTGGTTTCACGTGGCTGCAGATTCTTGCTGGAAGTACATACAGGGCAAACTCGTGGCTTTAAAACTGAACAACAGGTGAGTGGTGCTTTTAATACTGCAGGCTTGGTTGTTGTTGCTTGATGACAGTAGTTCCCCCTCGTCACAGCATAACCGATGGAAGAAATAAATAAACAAACCAACAAACTCAAGATGACAATGAGTAAATACATAAGAGAACACACCAAGAATTTACAGGGTTCAACGGATAACCTGCCTACATCCCCAGAGAGTCACCACCTTCACTATAACATGAGAAAGATACAAGTACAAGAATAACCACTCAAGAGTTTTATACCCAAACCCGAGTCCCGTATCCAATAGGATACACCCCTTGTACACCCTCTCTCATACATGTGAAAAACACTCTCACCCCAAGAGATATACCCTCTCTTGAACCCTTGATGAACCCAGCTAATTCCCAGCTAAAACATCTTCCGGGAGTTTATGGACTGCTTGCTTGCATCTCACAAGCAACCCACTCTCCCTCTCTACCGTGCTCTCTCTCGGGTGCCTTTCCTTGGTGTGGCTGAAGCACACCAGCCCACACCCTCATGCCTTTGGTGCGGCTCCTCTGCACACCCACTCACATACCCTTCCATGCCCAGTGTATAACCAAAGGAAAGGGCTGATTTTTTATCTCCAAAAAACCATCCCACGTGCTTGCCAAAGAAACCAGCCGCATGCCCAAGGAAGCCACAATGATGTTGGTCAAAGAACATCCCCCATCATTGCACCTTCTCTCTCACCAAAGGCATCATCATTCAAGACAAAAAAACTATTCCTCCACTAAGAAGGAAACCCAAGGCGCCGAAAGCATGTGTAGCTCCCCTATTTTTCTCCTCCTTTTCAGCCATTAATTATTGACCATGCATGCATATCCCATACATGCATCCGTGTGCTTTGAGAGGGAAAAAACAACAGCCGCACATCTTGACTCCACTAAAGGAGGGATTTCCAACAGTTAAGAAATAGACTTTAATGAGCCTATGAAAAGTACAAGGAGATTGCTAAATGAGCAAAAAGAAATAATAAAAAAATATTCCATGCTGGCTGAGCACAGTGTCATTGTCAAGTTGGGCTTTCAGCAATGAACATCCAAGTTCAGCTTTAATGAGGCAAATGCAAGGAAGAACAGAGATGGTTTTAGTAAAGGCTTTGAAAACAGGAACTTGTAACTACATCAAGAACCACAGCTATAAGAAACAGCTTTTACAAATTGACATTTGATAATTTTGATTGATTATTGGATGAGAAGTGGGAACTGCTACCTCTTTTAAGGAGATTTTAACAAGTTCTTTGTTAAGAGCTCAATATGAATATTCCATCCAGCAAGGTAAAGCAAACAGCATTTAACCCAATGCATAGGACCAACAAAGCTCAGATTTAACACAAAACTCAAAACTCTTGTCCAATCAACTGCTATTTTTATCCACAGAGCCAGAAGTTTATGGAGGACAAGTTCCTTGGGAGAATTTTTTAAAATGTTAGCCATCTTGGTATTCTAAATTATGAACCAGAAATCTTGGAGCAGTTTGCAATTACGTTTATTGAGATAGAGTTTTGTACAGAACCAACAGACTGTCAGAGCAATGCTTTCTTGAATCTTGACCACCCATTTCAATTTTGAAGACTTGCCCAAGAAATTCAATCATATATTACAAAATAAATCTTCAATTGTTGGTACACATAATGAATGAATGAATGAAATGAAAGAATAAGACCAAATTACTTGAGAGAAAGAAGTGTGAATTCTAGCATTTTGCTGCTTCTCATTTTCTTCACAATCTAAAGAGCTCAAATCAAGGCACTTAGGGAGTGTACAATAAAGATCATATTCCACATTACATCATAATCAGCCAAATAGTTAGTAAAAAATAAATAAATAAATAAAAGAGCAAAACATAGTGTTCAAGTTCAATAGTAGCTATATGTGGTAAAATCAAGTACATTGAAGTTTGAACAGTGAAGAGCAACTATCACAGATTCACACACTAGACAAGCAAAGCAAGTAGAAAATAAATAATGAAAACAAAAGCACAAGCAGACAAATGAAAAGGATTATGGAGAATAATACTGATGAAAGAGAAGGGTCTTTTTAGGGTGCTGACCATGTGGGTCTTTCTTGGACCTCTCGCTTTTGCTAATGGTATTCTTTTACAAAAACAAATTTCTTGGTGCTCTGCTATGCTCTCTAATGGTGGCTAAAGCTGGCGGGTACCGACAGAGAGATTCGCTCAAATAGCAACACGAAAATGCACCTGGAGAGTGATTTTTAATCTAAAATCAAAAAAACGTACAGCATATTAAGCGTCAAATTCATTTTAATTAGTTCGAATGATTTGGCATTTCGTGAATATGGCTAAATATATAATGTCGTTATTATTACCCTACGATATTACAAAAAATAGCGATGGCATTGTTGGCTTTTCACGGTTTGGGTTGCGCCTGACGTCGTCGTTTTGAAGTAGTAGATATGACTTATATACGGTATTAAAGTATTAATTTATGGTTCATTTTTGGTCCAAGTGGAAGGGGCTTGGATCCTTTAAACAAGAGGTCTTGGGTTCGATCTCAGGCGCTTGCGAATAGAGCAGACTTTGTTGGGAGAGGTCCCCGCTTTGCGCCCGACAGTACCTCGAGGGTTAGTCCCCGCAATCGCGTGGGGGATACCTTGGTTTTCACAAAAAAAAAAAAGTATTAATTTATGGTTCATTTTTCTCTATATAACGTTTAAACAAAAGTGGGCCCTTGGTTGAGATATATCTAATGCTGCTACTTAATATGAATTTTTCCAAAAAGGATCCCAGTATATACATAAAGATTATAGCCCAGCGGCTATACTATTTATTAAAAAAAAAACGAAAAAAGCCTAGTTCAGCCGAGCGGCTATACTATTTTTAAGAAAAATTGAAAAACCACTTATAGCCGCGCGGCTATACTATTTTTAAATTTTTTGAAAAAAAGAGGACCTGCCTAGCGCTTATGGGCCCACGTGTCAAAAAACGCATAGCCGACCGGCTATACTGTTTTTTAAACATTAACAAACCGCGTATAGCCGATCGGCTATACTATTTTTTGAAAAAATTAGGAAAAACCACGTATAGCCGGTCGGCTATACTATATATAAAAAATAATTAAAAAAGGGGACCAGCCTAGCTCCTCCTAGAGATTAGGCGCCCACGTGTCAACACAGTATCGCCGCACGGCTATACTATTTTTGAAAAAAATTAAAAACCGAGTCTAGCTGTTCGGCTATACTATTTTTAATCAAAAACCAAGTATAGCCGTTTGGCTATACTATATATTAAAAAAATAATAAATTAAAAAGTGACCCGGCTAGCGCCTCCTAGCGATTAGGCGCTCACGTGTCAAAAATAGTATAGCCGCGCGGCGGTACTATTTTTTGAAAAACATTAGTACCCGAGTATAGCCGTGCGGCTATAACATTTTTAGAGAAACCATTTATAGCCGCCCGGCTATACTATTATTTTTTTTTAAAAGACCCGCCTAGCGCCTCCTTGCGACAGGACGTGTAAAAATAGTATAGTCGGCTATACCTCTCTTTTGGTAAAACCGAAGTATAGCCGCGCGGCTATACCCTTTATATACACTATATTTAAAAGGTATAACTGTGCGACTATACTATTTAATAATTAAAAAAATTAAGAAAAAGGGCCCCTCCTAGTTTCATCAGTTTGTACTTTATAGATATTAATTTGTTAGTTTCAACATATCCAAATGAGATATTGAATAGAGAAATTTCTCAGTAAATTAATATGATAGTTGAATTTTTATTTTTATTTTTGGTGTGGGAATGGTTTATATGAATTTTTCTTTTTCTTTTACTCAATGTTGATGAGAATTCGAATTTAGGATTTCTTTCAACATTAAAACGAGAAATATCTATACTAATAATTATTTGGTAATTTTCTTCTATTCTTTTTTAATATAAGCGATAGTCTCAACTATAAGAGGAGAGGATGGGGATTCATATATACTACTAAGGTGTTATGAGGATTCGAACTTGAAGCCATAAGTCACGACCCTTTTCCTCTATTCGTAAACCACAGTTACGAAGACTATAATATCATAAATTTAAACCACATTTGTTGTTGAGTATATGAGAGGATTAATGTATACTTATAAAATCAATTATTATGATATTGTATTTAATACATGCGTAATGTGATTATTACCTTTACTCGCTTGTTAACTAAAACAAGAGACACATGGTATTGCATTCAGAAACCTTATGAATTAGTCCTTTGAGCCTCTTAATATATATAATAACAACAATGATACAAGGCTGCTTACACATGAACTACATGAAGAAACTAGCTAGTAGTAACTACATGAAGAAAAACTCTGAGTGAGAGGTAATTAATTGTCAATTGAATTTTTGGTATGTAGCATATAACTAATACAAGTTTGGCCTAAAATCACTCAAGCAAAAAACAAGATTAAGTAATTAAGAGTGTTTATCTATTCACCGAATTCAATTATTCTCCTCGAAATATCGATTGTGAAAGAAATGGTTATTTACTCAAATGGTCCTTAAACTTATACTCGAGTTGCATTTTAGTCTCTTAACTAATTTATTTGTTCAGATAGTCCAACAACTCTTTATTAATAGACGAATTGGTCCTAGTGTACATTTTGTGTTAAATTTAGTCATGTAAGCAACACATGCTACATTTTTGGGGGAAAATAAGGGCCCGTTCGGTAATGTTTTAAGAGGTTGTTTTCATTTTCAGAGAACAAAAACGAGGCAAAAACACGTTCGGTGGCCCAAAAACAGAAAACACTGAGAATGTTTTCATAAAATGAAAACAAGTTCAAGTATACTTGTAGAAAACAGAAAAAAGTTGTTTTCATTCTCGTGGAAAACGTTTTCATAAAAATAACTCACATATTATTATTTCAAATTGTACTACCAGACACGTTTTCATTGTTTTTGTTTTCTGAAGATGTTTTCTAATTAATCTACCAGACGCATTTTCATTTCCTGAAAATGCAAATTCGTTTTCTTGTTTTCATTCTTTGGAAATATTCTCAGAAAACACTCTCCGAAAACGTTACCAAACGGGCCCTAAGACTTTTGATAGATACAAAACAATAAAACATATAGTTAAAAATTAATGCAAATTTTTCTTGAATTTTTAAATTAATTAAAAACTATAAAAGAATAAAACAACAACAAAAAAAGTTTTTTTTTAGGGGAAAAAAAAAAATCCCCACTGAACCTCTCTCTCCTAACCTCTTTCTCCCTTTGTCCATCTATTCCTCTCTCTTCCCTCCGCTTTCAGTTTCCTAAACAGAGATAGGGGTTGCGGATGCACCTACAGGGGTCTAGGTTTGTTTGAAGAGAGAAAGGGGGAAGAGAGAGGAGGTGGGGACAGGGAGGGAGGGGAAGATAGGGTGGGGTGCAGGGAGGAGAAGATGGGGCGTTGGGGCGATGGTTATCAAGCTAAGGGATGTGAGGTGGGAGAGGGAGAGAGGTTTTTTTCTTTGATTTTTAGTTTTTAATTTATTTAGTATTTTATTTAACTAGACTATTTTACTCCTATATTTGATGGCAACATTGACAGAATGTAACAGTAGGACCAATTCGCTGATTAATATATAGTTGGTTGACTGTTTGAACGAATAATTTTGTTGAGGGACTAAAATGCAACTCAAGTATAAGTTTAATGACTATTTGAGTAAATAAAAATAAGAAGGAAAAAAAACAGATCTAAATGGTAATAGTGATTTGGTATATTGGACAGGGCATGATAAAAGCTTCCAGAACTTCAGAAGCAAACTGACACTTCCAAATTCCAGTCATGGGCTCTGGACTGCTCCCAGAGTATACCCCAATTCAAAGGAATTGGGCTAAGAGATTGAACCCTTTTTCTCTTTTGGGTCAAGGCTATGAGATTGAACCTTACGCTCAGAGGGCAGTTAGGCCTTTACAAAAACCCAAAAAAAGGGCGGTTGGGCATCACATTTCGCATCCTCCATGATGGTGATGATGCGGTGATGATGCGGTGATAATGATAATGATGGTAATGATGGTACTGATGATGGTGATGATAACGATATAACACCCATCAATACACACTTATCACATTTTTATCCCACATTTTTATATCACATGATGTGACATGTTCATATCACGTGCTATATCAATTAAATTAATAAAATGTATTTTAATTAACAATATTTTTTAAAATGTTAATAAATCATAAAAAATGTTAAATGAGTTTAATTGATGTGGCTATCCACCTCATCATCCATATAAAGTGATATAAAAATGTGGTATATAAATATAGTAAGAGTAGCATTATTCATCTAAAAAAATAAGAGAGAGGAACAATATTTGTTGCCTGACATGGAAAGAAGGTCCTCACATGGCAAAGTAATTTATCTTGGATTTCACTCTTGGGTTACATAAATTGCAATAGATGGGGAGTGGAATCTACGTTAGAATGAGGGGTTAGTGTGAGGTGTTATAATGAGGGGTACTTAATAGTCGTTCGATTCAGTGTAAAGTTATTATTGGACTGTTGAATTGAACTCTCTCATTATAACTCCTCAACATAGCCCCCAAACGTGGAATCTAAATGAATGCAAAAGAGTATATATTGTAGCGACATTTGAACTACAGCATACCCTAAAATAAACATTCAGAAGAAAAAAAGTGGTAAAAACAAAAGAAAATCATAACCTGCTTTTAAAAATTGTAGTAACTTGTAACCATGTGGAGGGTCTCCATTCATCTTGCAATCTCTCGTATTTCTAGTAAACCTTTCTGTACTTATATAATAGGATATAATTTTTTAACGAAGAAGAAAAACTTCTCTACCCGGTTGCATTGTCCCCTTCTTTCTATCTCTCTCTTCATGTCACTTAGCAAATGAGGAGAGAGATGACTAAAAGGGGCAATGCAACACGGACATGAAAGTATTTCTCCTATTTCCAAGGCAGATTCTCAACAGGAACAAATATATTAACCAAGGCCATAGATTCTCAGCAGAAATTATAGCAAAGTGAACTGCAGATCTTCCTTTTTGGTTTCCTTATGATTTTTACGTTGTAATTAAACTCAGGCCTGCGAGTAAAACTAGGAGGTTGGTGAGAGAAACTAATGCTACAATGAAAGCTTGGTCCACCACCATGATCAATGTGGACCAGAGCAATAAAAGGATCAGATTGCAACTTATTAAGGCCTATGTCCTTTTCAAAAAATTCACCAAAGATCATGTTCTACCATGTTAACTGCTATGAAACTTTATATAGTTTTCTTTTTTTTTTTTCTTTTTGGATTTATACTGAAGGCATTATAAATTTATAGAATGTACAGTACACCCTAGCAGGATCACGAGGTAGCCAACACCAAACAAGATAAAAAATAATCTAAAATAGTGGGCCAAGGAGCAAAAGAAGAAATAAATAACCATACTGAAACAGGGTTCTCCAATACCAACTAGGAAAATAGGTGCCAAATACTCATCAAATTAATAGACTAGCTAGCTAGCAGTACACTCAGATTAGATCTAATGTACAAAAAAACAGAGAAAAGTTGGCAACAGAAAGACAGATGCTTTTCCATAGTCATTCCCACTAAGCAACACCACCCAAAAGGAATCAAAAGCCCATCTGCCCTTTTTCCCACATAGAGAACTTAGAAGGGTGAAGATAAAAGACAAAAACTTGGCAAGGCTGGCCCTAAGATGAACACCTACAAATCAACAGCAGACTCACATGCATCATACTTGCACACCATCTTTTGCACATTGAAATCCAGTATCATCTCTGTTCCACCCCTACCCCACCTCACACCCTCTAATTTCTTTCTCAACCCCACCAAAGCATCAAGCCTGAAACGAATAAGGTTAGAATAGAAGAAAACAAACTAGCATCAACAAGTCTAATCACACCGCTGTCGTCCGAGTTGATGCCAGCTCCTGATGGCCCTACGCCCGTGCCAATCCCTCCTAATACCCCAGGAGTTGCAGTGTACGGAGTGGTGGTTGTCGGCGTTGTAGTACCAGTTGTGGGAGTGGTGGAGGTCGTTGGGGTTGTGGTACCGGTGCCAGTGCCGGTGGATGGCGTTCCAGTGCCAGTGCCGGTGGATGGTGTTCCAGTGCCGGTGGATGGCGTTCCTGGAGTATTTGTTACTGGAGTTGTAGTAGTGCCTGCAGTGCTGAAGGACAAAACGGAAAAACAGCATTCAGCGCAGAAACCACAAAAACTAGAAATTCCAGACAGGAACCTCCAAGCACATGATCATCATAACCACATTGAGTGAAAAGTAAAAATTTAAAAATCATGGGTGATACACAAGTTCATAATTTTGCAAGAAATTTACCATGCCATATGGTTATACAGTGTCTGAATAGAGACCATGTGGCATAAAGCTTACCACCTTGAAAATCTACTGTGTTCAATAACACCCATTTGGACGTTATCATATAGAGTTATTCATAGGTCCTACTGCTTTGGGATGGAACCATGGAAGATTATATCATTAGTATTATAAGTCATGCCATTGTAATTCCTGTATACTATATTCTTCACGTCATCTTGAGCCGTGAAAATATTCAAATAGAAGCTATAGCATTATCTTTTGAAGATAAAACCGTCCTATGAAATTCGTTGTAAAGGAACAAACATGATCTTGCAAATGCAGTTGAGCTAAGAGAGATGCTCAAAAGGCAAGCTTTGATCTTTATTCAAAAGAAATGAGCTTCCTGTGAGATTGCTTGCACTCTTCGTGCAAATACTTGCCAGTTTTTTTACTAAAGATAATATCAGCCTATTGATTACCTAGTCCATTGAAGTACTTGATATTGTATAGGAGGTGACAATTAAGCACATGAATCCTAAAGAATAACCAAATCAGACAATCCCAGTCAAAACCATGTAGTATAGTAACATGCTATTATTAACATCTAGATATACCTCCATTTTTCATTACTGAGTAGTCCAGGAACAATGCTCCCTCACAAAAAAAAACTGCCTAGATCTACTTATATGTGAGAGGAGAGAGCATTGCTGCAGGAGAACTACTTTCAAACAAAACAACAGCATAAGTAACCAGCATATAAATCATCAAAGGTAGTTCTTGAAAGCTTTTGAAACAAGAAAGCTAAAGTATTCATATAGGTATAAATGTTAAAAAGTTAAATGAGATATATCAAAGGTAGAAAAAAAATAACTGGGAAAGTTAAAAATAAAATAAAAAAACAAGAGACAAATAGGAGAAACAGGAATGCATGATATGTAAGAACATGAATAAAAAGAAAAAGAAAAAGAAAACTCAGTTCAGAGGAGTATGATTAAAAGGCACAGCCGTCGAGGATACAAAACTTCAAAAAGTTAGCTCAAATCTCAAAAAGTTTATCATCCCAAAGCTTTGAGGTAGCTTTTGAATCTTATTGAGATTATATATTGTCCCACTATGAAAGTGGTACTGTGCTTTTTGCGAGGGACAAAATTTGCCCCATCACAATGTGGACAAAATACCCCTTAACCACAGTTAATGGTGGCCACTACTTTTGAATTTTGACTCTGAACAAAGACCAGGCAAATGCAAAATGGGGCTGTGTGGTACCTAAAGCCAAAAAAAGGTACTGGCATAGGTGGTTCAGTAAGGATCAATTTGTAATTTTGTGAGATATTACCCTTTGCACTGTTCAATTCAACAAGACTTAACCTTTTGGTAAAAAGCATTGGATCCCAATTATTTGCAGCATCTTTTGTGAAAATGAACTGAGCTCCACTACCAACAAATGGGCAATCAGTCAGGGACGTCATGATAGTCAAACGGAAAAAGGAGCTCATTTAGATTAGAAAAGCAAAAAGAAAAAGGAGCGTATTGGATGTTACATGAGATACATCATACATTGAAGGTATTCACAAAGAAAACAGTTAAAAGTAATTGTGATTGGTTTCAAAAAAGCATCCTTTTTTCAATGATAAAAGCAAAGATGCCTATTCCACCAAGGGAAAGATGTAATGTAAAATGTAAATGCAGATTGCTTAAAGGGCAGCAAGTACTTGTCTCTTCAAACGGGCTGCTACTCCTACAGTCCTACTCATGCTTTGTGAAAGAAAGTAGTAGTACATTTGAGCTCTCCCCCAAAATTTGAAATACAAAAGAGTAAAATGATGACATTTGAAAGATTCAAGCAGTGGTAACAAAAACTAAACAAAAATAATATCCTTGGAAAATATAGAAAATGGGTCCAAAGCCATACCTGGCGCTAGAGGGGTAAACACAACCAGTTATGCCTGTAAATCACCATGGTAGAAATGAAAAGAGTTACAACCTTGCTCAAACCTATCTGAACCTACCCAAAAAATTAAAAGGACAGAAGGAGTTGCAGTTGGGCTTACTGGGATCAGATGTAACAGGGTTTGCTGTGCCAGCAAAGTCACAAGAGCCTTGAGCTTGGCCCTTCTTCTGAAAATAGCTGTTAACAGCGTAGTTGCAGTGAGCTTTAACAGTGTTGGGGTTGTAGCATCCCCCATTTGAATGGATGGGGTTACAGTCAGCCCCAGCTCCACAAGCATAGTCCAGTGTCTTCTGCCAGACTGCGTCACCTAATCCCTCTTTGCAAACACACCAATTGGCACCTACACAATTCCAAAGAAAATAAGCAAATAAAAAGTAAAAGAGTACAAATAAAAAAAGGGAGAAACTTGCACATCTAAAGCGAGAGGAAGAAAGGGAGAGTGTATATAAGGTAGGAAGATCAAAGATCAGATCTTTTTTTCTAAAAAAATAAAATAAAAATGGGAACATAAATAAAAGTAAGAATTTAAAACAAACAAGCAAGGTTAATTAAGGTCCTTGAGCAATTTCTTTGTTGATAGCTTCCACTACATGAAATGAAAAGGTCTAAACAGAAAAACCATTATAACATACAATGAAAGGGTGCACTGGCTTCAAATCTACAAAAGATAGACACATTACAAGTAAGTAAAGATGTCATCTTAAGATGTCATCTTTGAAAAGATGACATGATTTTAGAGGTTCCATTTAGAAAATAAAGATGGAAAGCAAGAAAGAAAGAAAGAAAGAAAGGCTGAAACAACCATGCCTTATAAGGAAATATGGAAAATATTATATAGATGTGCGAGTATGTTTCAGCTAAGCAAGGTCTTACTTGAATGGCCAGCCATGGCTAAGAGAAGCAGAGCTGCAAAAGCTAAAACAGCCATGATTGAAGAGAGAGTAGTGTGTGTTTGAAGTTAAACAATGGTGCTCAAAGCAAGCTTGCTCCTGCTGCAGCCTGATACAGAGAGAGAGAGAGAGAGAGAGAGAGAGAAACAAGGAGAAGTGGTAATGTGGGGGTGTGTGTGAGAAAAGAGAGATGGGTAATATCTAGAAGAAAATAAAAAAAATGAAAAGAAAAAGAAAAAACTTGTGAGAGAGAGATAGAGACAGTGATGTCGACGGTGCGGTGATAGTGGCCCTGTGTATGTGGTGTCGGCTTGAGGGTGCTTTTCTCTTTTTCTGTGTCTTGCTATGTGTACAATTTTTATACACTGTTTATTTCTTGGGAGCTTTGCTTCTTTTTTATCTCTTTTACCTCATTCAAAATTAAAACTAGTTTCATTTCATTTCATGGGAAGTAGCATAAGCTAACAACAGAGCCTGCGTTCTGGTCTTGGTAATCAGTTGCTCATATGCCAAGCCATAGCTAAATGCACCACGCTACATCTGGGAATTTGAGGGGAACAAAAAATAGGTACTTTATTAAACTACATTAAAGACAAAATTGGTTGGCCATGGATATGATTCAAGAGACAAACTTTGACACAATTTTGTCTGGTAAGGCATGGGTTACTTTATATGTTTATATATATATTCTTAAAAATCAAACAGCAATGCAAATCAAAATATTTCCTTTTTATTATATAAATCCTAAACCCTAAACCTGCCGTGAAGACATTTCCCTTCGAATTTTGATCTGTCCCGACAAATTGTAGGAAATTTTTTTGAATTCAGGTAAGGGGTCCTCATTCAAAGACCCCAACGCTTTTTACAGCTGAGATGAAAGTTAACATGTGATATTTTTTCCCTTCTTATTGTATTTATAAGCAACTTGACTTGTGTGAAAGTATCTTTTTATTATTACATGGCTCGTTTGGGATTGATTCTATATATGCGAATAATCAATTCTCCATATAATCACTTTATGGCTCGTTTGAGAGTGATTTTGGAGAGACCAATAATCGCTTAAAGTAATTTTAAGTAAGTTTATGAAGAAGCACATATGAGGTGTTTTTCCCCATAATCAATTAAAATCACTAAATGTGATTTTTTGGAGAAGAACGTGGGAGATGCTTTTTCCCATAATCAAGAATCACTCTCAAATAATTTTATGGAGTGCTTCTCCCTAGATTTGGTTTTTTATTTTATTTTAAATTTTGCCGAAACCCCTAGAATCACTTGAAATTACTACTGATTATGGCCTATCTAAAATCACTCTCAAATAAGCCCACAATTTTTTTTCTTTTGTTTTTGTTCATAAAAATGATCCCATAATCTAACCCCAATGACATGCTCCTCTCATTCTTTTTTTTTTCCTTTCTTTCTCACAATTTCCTTATCAATATAAAATGTACCTATTTCTCACAAATATCCTAAAGTAATACTATTATTTTGTTTATGTCTTTATTGTTCCTTTAATAAAAACACTAAATATATTATAAATGACATTGATGTATATGCCATCAAAACGGGACAGAAAATTAAAACTAGTGTATACCCTTATTTAATTGATGTATATTTACTAATCAGCGGTGCTCAGGTCTGCCCCGTCCATTTGACAACTAGCGTACGTAAAATAAAATTAAAACTACGTGATTTAATGGGAAATTAGGGATTTTTATTTTTTACTATATATATAAATCACTGTCGTCGTGGGAATTTTGGATTAGAGATAGAGAGGAGAACAAAATCAATCGGCGCCAGATCCGCGGCCAAGTAAAAGCCCCGTGGAGCTCCGAGCACAACGCGCACGCAGAGATGGGGGAGGAGAAGAGGCATCAGATGATGCAGAACCTGTTCGGCGATCAATCCGAAGAAGAAGAAGAGGTTGATTCCGAGCACGAGTCCAATCCCCAGCCCAATTACCCTTCTGTATGATCCCCCGATTTTCTTTTTCGTTTTCAATTCAGATACCAATTGCATATTTGTAAATTTTTAGGTTTCGATTTTCAACTTTAGCTGTCTTCATCTTCAACTTTGAAGCGATGCTGTGCTTTTGTTAATGGTGGTAGATGCTTTGGTTAGAAGAATGTGTCTTGAGAATTTGATTACGGTTGTTTTTAGGGTTGGGGGTTTATATATATGTGTTTTTATTTTTTATTTTCCTGAAGAAGAAGAATGAAAGATAAGAGGTGGGTTGTGTTGAAGAGCAGAGCAGAAGCACAAGTTATTAGTCTTATCATATTACTTTTCAGTCAATGGATAGTGGGAACATAAATTACGTGCGAGAAGCTCAACATGCATTGGTGTTGAAGGGATCATGAGCATTTTGATTTTCTTATAGTCATCACTAGTCATGACTCATGAAATAATATGCATCATTTTTTAACATGTTCAATTTTAGAGATGAAAATGTGTGGAAGGTATTTGTGGAGGAATCTTGTGATTGTAAGGAACTAAAGGAAGTCTCTGGCGAACTAAAGTAGTTGAGAAAATTGAAGGATTGTGTTTGGCTATTAGTAATATGAGTTGCATCTTATATGATGTAGTGATTATAAGTTATTAGGTCGACATGTATTTAAGTATGTAATTGTTTTAATGTATCGTCATTATGCTGATGCTGAAAGTTTGAAACAATCCTTTAGCACTTGTAACAACTATACCAGCATCAAGGTGCTTTGTGAAAACATCTTTGTGATGGTTTTGTTTTCAGGATGAAGGGGAGGGAGCACTGGAGCCTGAGGGTGAAGGTGAAGTAGAGGGCCAGGGGGAGGTAGAGGCAGAGAGTGATGCTGAGCAGCGTGATGTTAACCCTGATCCAGGAGAAAGTGAGGGCGAAAGAGAACAAAGTTCCCAAGAAGTAGAAATTGGTGATCAAAGAGAAGAAAGTGATGGAAAATATACAGACACTGATGAAAAAGAAGAGCTGACAAGCCGGAGACGAAATGTGATTGAAAGTGGGTCTGAGAGGTCTGAGGAAAACCATTACCCTGACAATGAAGATGACGAGGTTAATCAGGCTAGAAGTCCGAGGTAAATCTCTCTCTCTCTCTCTCTCTCTTGCATACAAATATACACCTGTGCTCAGTGAATTTTAAAGAGCATATCTGAAGCAACATTTTTTTCTTCTCGTTTATCTTAGTGGATCTTCATGGGAATGCGCTGGCATCAAGCACTGTGCTTATTTTTGTTTCCAGAGGCAAAAAAACTTACTGTTAGCTTCATGTACATACACTTGTTTAGAGTAAGCAGCTGGCTAGTTTGACTAAGGGGAAACTTGATTTTTAACTTTAGATCCCCTGACGAGGAGAAGGACCATACTCACATTGCACACTCTGCTGTTCGTAATGTATTTGGTGACTCTGATGAAGAAGAACCAACTGATTACGCTGTTCAAAATGACATTGAGCATGAACCAAATGTGAGTGCCAATTTGAAAACCAATATTCTTAAATCTTTCATTTGTTGAGGCTGTTGAAGAGTCATAAATTTTAAAATGATTTATACGTGCGTTCCTGCCTTAGAGATCCCCAATGGAAGAGGAAGGGAGCTATGGAAAGAGTCCAAGGCTAGAGGATGTAGTGGCTGATGAAGATGCTAGATATGATTCAGAAGAGGACAATATTGAGGCTAAACCTAGAGAGAAACCGGTTGGCCCCCCATTAGAACTAGAGATTCCACTGCGTCCACCTCCTGCTCATCCAGAAAAGGTTTGAATCCTTATTCTACATGGGGGAATCACTTTTAAAATATTAAATCTTTTGCTTTGTGTATGAGCGTCTAAGACCACATTAGATGGATGCAATCTATTTTTTTTGTAAAAGTGCATTTAAGTTAAAGATACTGAATTGGTTATTATTTATGCTCTATAGTTTTCCATTCCTTCATCTTCTTTATTTCACTTGGGCACTTTTTGGGATACTTTGGAATTACTTGACTGCTATTGTTTATGCTCACTATCGGATTATGAAATAATTAGAAGAAAAGTCATAACTTTTTCAATTTTTTTAACTTGGTGGAACATTTTGATATTCAAATGTTATCCTTCTGCAGATGAACATGATCAAAGTTTCAAATATTATGGGCATTGATCCCAAACCGTTTGATCCAAAGACATATGTGGAGGAGGATACATTTGTGACAGATGAATCAGGAACTAAGAAGCGTATACGTTTGGAGAACAATATTGTGCGATGGAGGAGAGTTAGAAATCCAGATGGCACAACATCGGTAAGTAATTATCTTTGTTCTATTCTGTTATACATGCAAATTGGTGCCTTTTTTTTTCTGTCAGATTAGGAAAAGTTTGTGTGTTTGTGTGTATGAACCTTAACATTTCAATTTATCCTATCTGTTGTTGGGTTTTTCAAATTCTCTCTTTTCATTTTGAAAGCCAGTATAAGTTCAACTTCACCATAATACCCATTTTGTGCTGCACTGTTTACAAGTTTGTTTTCATACATCGTGCACTCAGTAGTGTTTAAGCTATTGTTTCCTATGATTTGTAGTGTGAAAGCAATGCACGCTTTGTGAGATGGTCTGATGGCAGTTTGCAGTTGTTAATTGGGAATGAAGTTCTAGATATATCCGTGCAAGAAGCACAGCATGATCAAGCGCACCTATATCTCAGGCATGAAAAGGTAAAATTCCTAAGTCTGTTGGGTGTGTGCGTGTGTGTGTGTTTGTCATCCATGAATATATGCATGGCATACTCTGTTTGCATCATAAATCCAGAAAAGATTCCAAAAATGTTTGAAGATATTTCTGAACTGCCAACTTAGAAATAGCTCATATTCTGTTCTAGAAAAACTTGGTATCCAAGATAATTTGTTCCTAATTACCTGTGCTTTGTACTTGCAGGGAATCCTCCAATCACAAGGAAGGGTTCTGAAGAAGATGAGGTTTATGCCATCGTCCTTATCATCAAATTCACATCGACTGTTGACTGCTCTGGTTGATTCTCGACATAAAAAAGTGTACAAGGTTAAGAATTGCGTAACTGACATCGATCCTGAAAGAGAAAAGGAGGAGAAAGAAAGGGTAATTTGTTGCATATTGTAGTTGTTTCTGTTTTGTATGTTGTGTCACGGAACATCTAAATTTATTTTTTTCGTTTGGTGTTTGTAGGCTGAAAGTCAAACAATCAGAGCTAATTTACTTCTTAATCGGAAGAGGGAGAAGGTCAGTCGAAAGTATGCACCGACTGTGGACAGGAGGCGCCAACTTTCACCTGGTTTCTTGGAAGATGCTCTTGATGAGGTATGTTCTTGATATAGGGGTAGGGGGTGAGGGCAGAGAGTGGACAGGATGGGAATTCCTTTGTGTTCTCGTCATTTTCAAGGTTTTGTGTTCTTTTACAGTACACTCAAATGATTAAATTGGTAGTTTTTCAGTTTATGCCATTTGAAGATTCTCATTTTTCATTCTTTTGTGGATGTGGAAGGCCCTATAATAATTTTCTACTACATAACTGGAATTTTTTGTTTATTTACCTATCCATTCAGACCCAAGTTAGGTCTCATAGTTGATCATTTTGGTGTTCAGGATGATGAACCAGATTATTACGAGTCTCGTCATTCTCGCCGCCATATAGAGGAGGATTTGGAAATGGAAGCTCGAGCAGAGAAACGCATTTTGAATGCTAAGAAGGTCATATAACTTGAGCTTTACAATTTTCCCTTATAGTATATCGTTTCTGCTAAACTTGTTGACTCTTGGAATGTTACTCACAGGGAACTAAAGACATCCCTCGCAAGTCATCCTTGCCAACTGCCAAATCATCTCGTCGTTCGATGGATTTCTCCGATAGTGAGAGAGGCGAGTCTGAGTATGAAACTGATGGGGAAGAAGATGAGATATCTCCTCCACGTAAGAGGGCTGAGGATCCAGAGCCAGAATATGAAGATGAGGAAGAAGAAGAAGAAGAACACGAAGAAGCCGAAGTTAATGAAGCATCCGATGAGGAGGAGGCTGAGGTATGCCCCTCTTCTTTTGGGTAGAAATGTTTCTGTATTATAATTTTCAGCATGTGGATCTGTTATATTGTTACCATAAAAATAGACTCGGAAAGTGTTGCATCACGAAGATATAAAATAGTAAGTATATGGCTTCATAATTCTTTCTTTTGAGTTGGCTTGAGAACATTTACGATCAATTAACCATTCAGTTTTCTATTGAACCTACTTGCTTGTAATTCTTCAAAGGTAGGGCGATTTTACTTATGTCAACAATTAGTACGCTTATTATGTTCTAGTACGCTTATTACGATTTAATATTTATTATTTCTTGGATATACTTGGTAGGAACCTAAGCAAAAGGCTAGGGAGTCTGGACACAGTCACAAGCGCAAGGAAATCGAGTCAGATGAAGACTCTCCTCCTAGGAAGGCTGCACCACACCGCAGAATGGCGGTTGTTTATGATAGTGATGAAGACTAAAATCTTCGTTTGGATTTTTGCATGTGAGTACTTCAGACTATAAGGTACTTGGTTGTTTTTTGTTCTTTTCTTTTGGGACATAATAGATTTGATAAAGTCAGTTCTTTTTTGTCCAACGTTGAGAAAGATGTCATGGATTTTGAGTTTTGCTCTTGAATTTCTCTCATTATTTTGCAGAAACCTTGGCCAGCCTGCGCTCATCCTTGGGGATTAACCGTAGACAAAATCAAATGCCATGGGTTCAAATGATAGATATGAACTGTTCGTTGCAACTGTCTTTGCATCCAAACTGCCATGGGGTTCATATCTATTTTTCTTCAAATGTTGGCTTTGGTGTTAGAACTCTGTTATCTGTCTTTCTGTCTTTGTGTATATATATACCAACAAGTAGTTTGTTGATTGTTATATTGGGAAATTGATACTGAAACTCGGGAGATCTGTCATACTGTTTTTGCCTCTTGAAATCTACAATCTTATTGATAGCAAATTAACCCACAAGTTTGATTTCTAATTTGAAATATTTCTTCTGATTACGTAGTTTGAATTTGTTTGGTTGATGAGAAGCTATACAGTTCCATTTGGGCTGAAAAAAATAATTAATTTTTGTAGGGTTTTCAATTTCAATTTTAATTTTAGTCCTTGAATTAAAAGCCTAACACAAAACAACTAAAGAAACAAATCTTTCATCTTCTCTGATCTTTATCCACCCGTTGGACCTAAGAATTTCTGGCATGGTCACGTGTTAGGCCACAGGACTCAATAATTTATCGCATTAAGAACAATATGGGATAAAAAGAATAAAATCTAATTTCTTATTTATTTATTTTAAAAATAAATAAATATTCAAGTATAACTACCTTTTCAAAGTTGAAATGATGAAAATTGAATAGAGTTTATGAGTTTTTAATTATCAACAAATTACTTTTGGGTTTTCGATATGATAGGTGATTGGAACGGGCGGAAGCTACTGGATAGATAGATGGTGCGTTTCGAAGCAAAAGGCTTTAATAGCATTGCCATTTTTTAATGAACGAAGATTCTGGAAATTACGAAAAGCCCGTGAAAGCTTCCCGCTTCGTCTAGTACATTCTGGGTGCTGTCGTGTCGGCCAGATCCTCTCCTTAAAACTCACTCTCCAGCACTCCCAAGCTCCATTCAGACAAGAACACAGAATCGGCTCTGTTTTTGCTAAACCAAAACAAAAGAAAGCGAAGCAATCAAGCACATAGAAGATCAAAGTAGCCAAACGCAATTCCACAATACCCACCAGTGTCATAGAAAGTCGCAGCTTCAGCTTCCATCTTACAAGCACAAGGTATGTGGTGCAAGACTTCCTTTTCTCGTTTCTCTCTCTCTTTTAATCCATGAATTTCAGACTCTTTCAGTTCGGTTCTCGTTTTTGGGTTGAACCATTTAAGTTAATATGCTTGTAGCAAAGCCTCTTGTCTTTTTTCGAAATTTAGCGAAATAAGTTGTTGATCTTAGATTGTGTTTAGGTTTTTAATTTTAGCCTTGCTATATTGTTAGGGTGAAGTGAATATTTAGTGGTTCATTTATCTCCCAATACGCTGTGGGCATGTCTCGAATTGTGGTTTAACCCAACAATGCATTATGCATGCATCCTTGACTCAATTTTCAGAAACCCAGAAAAAAAACTTTAAAATTTCTTATTATTTTTTAATTTTCGCTTGCGAAAGACATTGTTTTATGTATTGAAGAAAACAATTTTAATGATTCATGAATTTCGTCCCATGCATGTTGTTTGGATGAAGCGCTGGGCAGCTTTTGATCCTGACTTTTCTTTTTATGAAACTTTTGATCCTGGCTTTGCATATGCATTCATGTTGTTGTTTTTTTGTTTGGCAGTGTTTCTTGCGTATCAATTAACTGGTGAAGGAAATGAACCCTGACAAGTTCACCCGCAAGACCAATGAGTCTCTTTCCGGGGCTCATGAGCTGGCTACGGATGCCGGCCATGCGCAATTCACTCCACTCCACCTTGCATCCGCGTTGATTTCTGACCCTGATGGCATTTTCAGGCAAGCAATTGCCAACGCTAGTGGCAATGCAGAGGCTCCACGGGCCGTGGAGAGAGTGTTCAATCAGGCGCTCAAGAAGCTTCCATCTCAGTCCCCTCCCCCGGAAGAAATCCCAGCCAGCACTACTCTCATCAAAGTGATTCGAAGAGCTCAGGCGGCGCAGAAGGCAAAAGGGGACACTCACTTGGCTGTTGATCAGTTGATTATTGGGCTTCTTGAGGATTCCCAGATTGGGGATTTGTTGAAAGAAGCTGGCATTGCCCCGGCCAGAGTGAAATCGGAAGTCGAAAAGCTTCGTGGGGAGGGGAAGAAGGTGGACAATGCCCATGGGGACACCACTTTTCAGGCATTGAAGACTTATGGACGAGATCTTGTTGAGGAGGCTGAGAAGCTTGACCCGGTTATTGGCCGAGATGAGGAGATAAGGAGGGTGGTTCGGATTCTCTCAAGGAGGACTAAGAACAACCCAGTTCTAATTGGAGAGCCAGGAGTTGGAAAAACTGCTGTGGTTGAAGGCTTGGCTCAGAGGATACTGAGAGGAGATGTTCCTAGTAATCTAGCGGATGTGAGGCTCATAGCATTGGACATGGGTGCTTTGGTGGCAGGGGCAAAGTATAGAGGAGAGTTTGAGGAGAGGTTGAAGGCTGTTTTGAAGGAAGTGGAAGAGGCTGAGGGGAAGGTGATTCTGTTCATTGATGAAATTCACCTTGTTCTTGGTGCTGGTAGAACAGAGGGGTCGATGGATGCAGCCAACCTCTTGAAGCCAATGCTTGCTAGAGGTCAGCTCAGGTGCATTGGTGCGACAACTCTCGAGGAGTACAGAAAATATGTGGAGAAGGATGCTGCATTTGAGAGAAGGTTCCAACAGGTTTATGTGGCTGAGCCCAGCGTTCCAGACACAATTAGTATCCTTCGAGGGTTAAAAGAGAGATATGAAGGTCACCATGGTGTGCGAATTCTGGACAGAGCTCTGGTTGTTGCTGCACAGCTTTCAAGTCGATACATCACAGGTATGGACTCAATTAGCTAATGGATGTATAGTTTCTTGTTTTACATTTATATAAACTGAAGCTTTGGCCGTGTTGCTTAAATTTTCTTGGCCTTGAATTTCTCTTTTCTTTTTATGTATAGGGCGCCATCTCCCTGACAAGGCAATTGATCTAGTTGACGAAGCCTGTGCAAATGTGAGAGTCCAGCTTGATAGTCAACCTGAAGAAATTGATAACCTCGAAAGAAAGAGAATGCAGCTGGAAGTTGAGCTTCATGCACTTGAGAAAGAAAAGGACAAGGCTAGCAAAGCTCGTCTGGTTGAAGTGAGTGCTAGACCTCCGATCTATTATTAGAGAATGTTTTTCTTCTCCTAAGTTGCAGATTCTGTTTTTAGAGAAGTTGTTCTTGTTCTTCTGTTGGCTCTAACATTTTATTCACAGGTGCGAAAAGAGCTTGATGACTTGAGAGACAAGCTTCAGCCCCTGATGATGAAGTATAGAAAGGAGAAGGAAAGGATTGACGAGCTTCGAAGGCTTAAGCAAAAGCGCGAAGAGCTCTTAATCGCTTTAGCAGAGGCTGAAAGAAGATATGATTTAGCCAGGGTTGCTGACTTGCGGTATGGGGCTATTCAGGATGTGGAATCTTCTATTGCAAAACTTGAAGGTAGTACCGATGAAAATCTGATACTGACAGAGACGGTTGGACCGGACCAAATTGCAGAGGTTGTAAGTCGCTGGACAGGCATACCTGTCACAAGGCTTGGCCAGAATGATAAAGATAGGTTAATTGGGCTTGCTGAGAGGTTGCATAAGAGAGTAGTGGGACAAAACCAGGCAGTTGATGCTGTTGCAGAGGCTGTGTTGAGGTCAAGAGCTGGTCTAGGAAGACCCCAACAGCCAACTGGTTCATTCCTTTTCTTGGGTCCAACCGGGGTCGGTAAAACTGAGCTTGCAAAGGCTCTTGCTGAGCAACTCTTTGATGATGAAAATCTGATTGTGAGAATTGACATGTCTGAGTACATGGAGCAGCACTCTGTTTCACGCTTAATTGGTGCTCCACCTGGGTAAGTGCATTTGCAATTTTTCTTCATACGTATGTTTCCTGAATTTAGCATTATAAAATCTGACTCATTCACATTTTACAGGTATGTTGGTCATGAGGAAGGTGGGCAACTCACAGAGGCCGTGAGGCGGAGGCCTTACAGCGTCTTATTGTTTGATGAAGTGGAGAAAGCACACACAGCTGTTTTCAATACTCTCTTGCAAGTGTTGGATGATGGAAGGTTAACTGATGGCCAAGGTCGGACTGTTGACTTCAGGAATACGGTGATTATTATGACTTCAAACCTGGGAGCAGAGCATCTCTTATCTGGTTTAATGGGCAACTGTACAATGCAAGATGCTCGTGATCGAGTTATGCAAGAGGTATCTTCAGTGATCCCTAACGGTGATTTGGCATGCTTATAGAATTGCTTGTTTGGTACTGTACTTAATTTGCGTTTTGGTACTTGGACAGGTGAAAAGGCACTTTAGGCCTGAGTTGCTGAATCGGCTTGATGAGATTGTTGTGTTCGATCCTCTTTCACGTGACCAACTGAGGAAGGTTGCTAGGTTGCAAATGAAGGATGTTGCAGTCAGACTGGCTGAGAGGGGAATTGCTTTGGCAGTGACTGATGCAGCATTGGATTACATTCTGGATGAGAGTTATGATCCAGTGAGTATCTCTGCACCGAATTGTATTTTGCAAATCCAAATTTATGGTCTGCTCTACTTTTGCATGAAATACTAAACGTTTATTTCATTCTTCCAATTTCCAGGTTTATGGTGCTAGACCAATCAGGAGATGGCTTGAGAAGAGGGTGGTGACAGAGTTGTCAAGAATGCTGGTGAGAGAAGAGATTGATGAGAACTCAACTGTGTATATAGATGCAGGGCCAACAGGAAGCGGTTTGGTGTATCGGGTTGAGAAGAATGGAGGGCTTGTTAATGCTGTCACGGGCCAAAAGTCAGATGTATTGATCCAACTTCCCAACGGGCCGAAGTCTGATGCTGAACATGCAGTTAAGAGAATAAAGATTCAGGAAATGGATGAGGATCATGACATGGATGAGTAAACTTCTTTTTGTCTTTAACTTTTGGCAAAAGGGTTGTAAGGAAAGTGTTATATATGTGTTCTGCAGTGAGTTTGTGAGAGTTTCTTTTGGACCTAATGCTATGGCCCCGAGCGTTTGAATAATGTTTAACCACTTGTTCCCTTGTAATGGGGTTGTTTTATATAATCGAAAGTTTGTGTTTTCTTTTGTTTAATTTCTGTTCAAGGATTATTCATAACTGTCTCAAAGACCTGCTACTTTTACACTTCCATGAAAATGTTGCTATTTTCGGCTAAAAACGTAATTGGAATATGAAAAGCTAATAACATAATTGCTATATGAAAAGCACCAAACAATTGAAAAGATTCGATTAACTTATACGGGTTGAAGATGAAGCTATGAGATGCTATATATAATATTGGATCCTTTAATTACCTACAAATCAAAGTGAACTTCAGTCTTTGAATATCTAGGAGGAGTATAGGAATCATGATCTCATTCTCACCCAATTAAATAAATAATTAAATAAATAATATAAGGTAAGTGAAGACATTCTAACCTAATTAAATAAATAATTAAATAATTAATATAAAGTAAGTGAAGATATGACGTGAACATGAACCTTTAAAGAACTTTCAGGAGAAAAAATAACATGAATCTTTAAAGAACTTTTAGGAGAGAAAATGTTGTTATTTTCGACTAATAACATAATTGGTATATAAAAAGTTAATAACATAATTGGTATATGAAAAGCACCAAACAATTGAGAAGATTCGATTAACTTATACGGGTTGAAGATGAAGCCATGAGATGCTATATATAATATTGGATCCTTTAATTACCTACAAATCAAAGTGAACTTTAGTCTTTGAATATCTAGGAGGAGTATAGGAATCATGATCTCATTCTCACCTAATTAAATAAATAAATAATTAATTAATATTGGATCCTTTAATTACATACAAATCAAAGTGAACTTCAGTCTTTGAATATCTAGGAGGAGTAAATAATTAATTATTTAATTAATATAAAGTAAGTGAATATATGATGTAGACATGAACTTTAAAAGGACTTTTATGAGAGAAAATGTTGCTATTTTCGGCTAATAACATAATTGGTATATGAAAACCAGCTCTTGAGCAAAAAGAAGACCATAGAGCATAGCCAAAGCACAGCTACCATGCTGATTTATGAATTTAGTTCCGTGGGAGAAAAAGTTAAGGCTCAAGTAACAAGCCACTTCCCATGAATCCTTAATTTGAGGGAGTGGAGGTTCTCAAATAGACTTTTTTCCTAAAATCCAATCATCATTGGGCTAAAAAAATTCAACTTAAACAATCAGAAATTGCAGCGCAATTTCTAATCAAGTTGCAACCACACTAACATTAAAAACAAACCAAAAAGCAAAGTTATCATCAAAACAAGCAATTAAACAAAATAAAAAAGAAAAACCCTTTAAGAGAATTGCGATATTTTACTGCAGGCAAGCCAATCTGCATAGATTTAAGAGAATAAAACTTCAACTCATCTTACAATTTACATATGCTTAAGAGAAAAACCCTTTTATTTAAAAAAGAAAAAGAAAAAGAAAAAAAGATATTAGTATTAATTAAGACCCGATTTAAGGTCCTTGAGTTAACAAATATATTTGAAGGTTAAAGTACCATTTTGTCCTCCCGAAAGGGATAAATGACAAGGAGGAGGAGGAGGTCCGTGCACTTCCCATCTTTCTTTGGTCAAAGTGGACTTTCATTCTAACATAATTAACAAACCTTCAAATATGTATCTACCATTCATTGATATATT